>CM057005.1:19001732-19074232 GCA_029891345.1 Dryococelus australis
GTGCTTGCGTGTGTGTGTGTGTCCCATTATAACAATGCATTTTGCTCATAGGGGGATTTCTGCAGTATATTTACTTTCAGGTTACATTGATATTTTGCATTGTGGTTTTGCACCCTTGTTACTTCCTCTGGCATAGAGGGCGCCACAGCACTTTGTAGCTAAGTTGGAGGGATTAAAAAGAGAGTTTGTAACATGCATGGTGCCTTGGAAGTAATCTTCACACATTGCCTTAAGTGTACTTTACTTTTGTAATTCAGTACAAACAAAGCACCCTAAGTAGTTTCGTAAAAAAACGTGTGTACATATTTCAAACACTCTGAAACAACATTTAGGGTTCAGGTTCATAGTTTCCTTAAGAGCCGCCCAGACATGCCCACTCCACAGCTTACCCTAGCACAGAGGAGTGAAGATATCAACACTCTGTGGTCTGCCACACATTGCTTACCCTAGCACAGAGGAGTGAAGATATCAACACTCTGTGGTCTGCCACACATTACTTACCCTAGCACAGAGGAGCGAAGATATTAACACTCTGCTGTCTGCCACGCATTGCTTATCTTAGTACAGGGGAGTGGAGAGATAAACCCTCCATTGCCAAACACACTTTGCTTAACCTAGCTCAGAGGGGATGGAGAGATCAACGCTCCGTTGTCTGCCACACTTTACATACCCTAGCACAGAGAAGTGAAGAGATAAATAATCGAGTGTCTACCACACTTTGCTTAACTTAGCACAGAGAAGTGGAGATATAAACACTCTGTTGTCTGACCCGCATTGCTTACCCTAGCACAGATGAATGGATATATCAACACTCTGTGGTCTGCCACACATTATTTACCCTAGCACAGAGGAGCGAAGATATTAACACACTGCTGTCTGCCACGCATTGCTTACCTTAGTACAGGGGAGTGGAGAGATAAACCCTCCATTGCCAACCACGCTTTGCTTAACCTAGCTCAGAGGAGTGGAGAGATCAACGCTCCGTTGTCTGCCACACTTTGCTTACCCTAGCTCAGAGGAGTGGAGAGATCAGCACTCCATTGTCTGTCACACATTGCTTACCCTAGCACAGATGAATGGAGAGATCACACCTCGTTGTCTGCCCCATTTTGCTTACCCTAGCGCAGAGGAGTGGAGAGATCAACCCTTTGCTGTCTGCCACACTTTATTTCCTACCACATGTGTTTCTCTCATTTGCCTACAGAAAACTCAGCAATAGTATTTGCAACGGGTTATGGTGTTGGAGGGGGTTTGGCAGGCGCAATGCCCAACTCTTGAGCTTCGGTGATGGAGGAATGTGGTGAGGAAGGAGCAGTAACAGAGTCCAAGAGCAGGAAACGGGAGAGCCCCGATGAAACCCACCGACCAACCGCAACATCCGCCATTTTACCCACATCTAAATTTTCCAATTGACCCTGCCGGGAGTCGAACCCAGTTCGCCTTGGGTGGAGGCGAGTTTTCTGGTGACTGTACCACCATGGCCCATGAAGGGTTGTAAACGTCCCGCTATGCTCAAGAGTGTCGCCATTTTATATCCACTATTAACACTAACGAACCAAATAAATAGAGTTTATCGGTTTATGGAGCTTATTCCCTTCTTTTAAGACTGTGATACGTTTTTCTGCTATAATTATTTTTAAGAACATATTTTTCACTTCGCACCTTGTTTATACTAAAACATAAATTACTTGTATTCAAGCTTTCCATAGCATTTTTCTTGCATTGCATGGAGGAGTCCAGCGTATAGGTAGCCGTGCTGCAAATGTATGCGAATGGAATAAAGAAAAGAACTTGTTACAGAAGTCAATCATATCAGACTGTGACACATTCGTAATAAATGTTGCGTGTGTTTTCAAAGTCAGTCATGCCACCCAATTACGCATACATTACATCCCAGAGTAGAATCGACACAACACTACAACTAAGCACTTCTCACATCTACCTTGGGAAACATTTATGCCTTCGGTTATTTTTTACGGACACACTGCCAGTTAAGTTGGAAATCAGGAGGAAAAAGTAATTCCAAGTTGTATCTAGTGTGGCATGTAATATGTGGACTCTGACTTCATTTACTTAGGTTTTGTTTTAAACGTATTATTCAGTATGTTCGGAAATTAAACACCGAATTAGAGGAAGCGATTCCTTAAGAAAAATATATTATAAAACATATAAGGACACCATAAAACAAAACGTAATACTATAGGAAATACGATCCTATAAAAGATGTGTTTTGAAAACGAGTTTTTGCCTAATACCTCGTACAACACCATTAAAATCCGCAGCCCAAAGGTTACTTATGCTTCTCCGTTTTGCAGAAACACTTGCTCATGTTGGCCGTCCTTGGTCTGTGCGCAGTGTTCAGCTTGAGGAAGTGATAAGAATTTTACTGAATAAAATCCAAGTCCGTATAATGTTGTTTTAATTTCCCAAGAAAACAATCGACCGTAGTTCTATCTGTTGGCATATTTTCAAACTACATTTGTCGACGATGCCTGCTGATCTCGGATCGAGTTTTGGAACAGCCAATTTCGGCGGTTCGAAATGAACTTCATCTCGATCTCCAATCCAGTTCTGAACTCGAATGGTGCAATAGTCTTCTGTGTCGATCTTAGATGCGATCTCGAATCGAGTTTCGAACCGCGATGGTGCAACCGGGCATGAGTGATTGTTGCCTGTTGGTGAGTAACCTCAGCAGAGAGAGGAAATGTAGCCAATGAGGTAAGGAGGCAGTAAGACGCACCTGAGCCCAGAGCAGGATGGACGACACGTGGTTGGAGACGTTCCTCTGCGCCAGGCAGTCACTTCTCGCCACCTCAGCTGTCACTCCTATGGTGCCGTAGTTGGCCTTAACGCCACACAAGTAGGCCGTCGCCGAGCATGCAGAGTCCGCCACTTGCGAGTTCACGCAGTACGTCTGTCCACCACACACAACACACACTTTAAGAAACTATTACTAAATGTAACACATCAGTGTATACATATAGTGAGAAAGCGCGTTTTATGAAGTTATTTTCCCTACACATGCACTGACATGCCAAAAGTCCCTCCTCAGGCTTAGTTTCCTCCAAGCTGAAAACTGAACTAAACTGAACTGAACGCAACTAAAAACTTAACATTTGCAAGTAAAGTCTCACGTGACCATGAACGGATATATAATTACATATGGCAGTGGTTTCCTCTAACTCAATAACTAACTGGACTAGACTCGACTGAACGTAGCTAAGAACTGAGTTAATACATTTTCAGTTTGTCACTAGCATTTTAAGTTTTCCACTAGAGGAAAATATTAGTGCGAGTGGTTTTTGTTTTCAGTTATGTTGAGTTCAGTTGTTTTCTCGCTAGAATTTGCAAATGAATTGTGTGTTGAGATATTTACGTTCTTCATTCTAGGGCATTAATTATAAGCAATGAGTGTTAAATGCAAGTTTAGTCGATCAGAAGAAGGAAGGGTAGTTGATTTGTTTTCCAAGATGAATTTTTATACAACGCACAGCATAAAGAATACAGAAACATTGAAAAGAAACAGCGTGATTTTAAGGAGCTGGGTGAATGATTGGAAAGATCAGGTTCGAAAATATGAATTGTGTTGTATTAAAATTAAAGAGTAACACACTCTATTATTTATGTGCCATTTAATTTTACTCTTTTCCACAGGACAACTTTGAGCACACCTCTTCAGACCCTTGCTACTTCCTTGGCCCAAAGAAGTAGCAAGGCGAATACTGCCCCAAATCCCAAAATTGATCTGAGCAAGTAAGAACAAATGGGAAAAGCCAAGAAATAGGTTTTCCCAAGTAGGTCGGGAATATCATTAGTCTGCGATAAGTTCAAAAACATGAAGTGTAATAAATGTTCTTTTACTATATTTTCTATTCTTTTTGCATGAAAACATATATTGGATATTTATATGTATAGTTTCACATATTCTTCGAAAAACTATCATTTCAAAAATATTTTCTTTCATTGCACATATTCTTAGAAAAATTAATGATCTCAAAAATATTTTCTGTTACAATACAGGATCTTTCTTTTTTCATAATACTGTCGACTTACTGGACTCCAGGTACATATAGAAGAATAACCCTACCCATATGTAAAATATTTGGGTAAAAATCCTAGCCTATTTTTAACTCTAACTAAAACATCATAAAAAGACATGCTACAATAACACAATTTATAATTATCGGAAAAATTTCCAACATGGAAAATAAATAATTTCCTTTTGACATGACAAACAATTCTCTGGCTGTTAGGCCAACCCAAGGCCAATACAAAATGTATGACTGGAATTCAAGTTCATTCCCATAGATTACATTTTTTATGGGTCTTACTTGGAAAATCTCGAATTAAAACCTGCATTAATTTTCCCAATTAAGATCATATGTGATTTTAACCAACTTGCATTCTTTGCAATTTTATAATAATATGGCACTAGAGAAACATATTAAAACCTTTAAAAACTTCTGGCTGAGTTTGACTTGCCTAACATTTAATTACATACTTTGCAAAAAAAAAAAAAAATCTCCCCTTGTCCACTGACCAAAGCAACTGCTCGCAAGTAGAGAGTCTTAGCTTTCGAGGATAATTATACAATTGATACAACTTCGGGTATTTACAGCCACATGACTGCCAACACAACAAGCTTAATAACTTAAAGTCTTCTTTCTAATAATTTAATCATATATATATTATGTGCAAGCAGATTATAACTTAGAAAAATATTTGCCCATTTTGTGCATCAGGTGTTGCATTAAAGTGACTGCTTGACCTACTGCTTGAAAAGCCTGTCTTGTGGTAGAAATATAAATAGTAAATTACATAACTTATGATGTTGGATGCTCCCTCGAGGCCGAAATCGTCTGACCCGAAACGAGCAGAAGCACAAAGTATATATACTGTAACATTTCAATTAATTACTAGAGGGGTGAGGAAATTTCAATCCCCAATGAACATACAATGTTTAACTCTTAAAATACAGGAGCCAATAGAATCATTTTTGAGTATATTAAGAGCTACCATCATCACACTTGGTAGTGGGAAAAATCAGAACAGAACATGACCTAGAGGGATATCAATAATGATCGGCGAATCAATGTTCTTATCTACAAACACGTCCAAATAAGGACGACACTATGTTACACAATCGGCCGTTTGAATGGTGCGCCGACATTCTGCGCAGATGACAGTGCACCCCCACGTTGAGGGGAAGGGAGATTCCAGCGCTCAGCTACGCCGGCAGCAGGTGTGCAAGCTGCGGCCACCATAATGCCCCTTGTTGCGCCAAACCACGGACATACGAAATCTTCTTTACCATGTGCCGTGAAAAGTTTCATTTTACTGCCGTGCCGGGCCACGACAGCACCAGCGAGCAGCACAAAGGTAGGCAGTGTTGTAGTTTTGTAGTCTATGTAGATTATAAAGAAATAAGAATGTTCCTAGATATTGTCCAATGATTTCACTTTCAGTAAAAGTTGCGTGCGTATAACGGAATTCCTATGTTGTCTTAGATGAACGGGGCAGGCAGAGACAACAAAATCGCGTACATTTTCTTACAGTTGTCTCACCCCCCCCCCCCCCCCCCCCCCCCCCCCGAAGATCACTACCAGTGAGAGGAAACTTCAGGAACCCAAGACGAGGTGGCCAACCTCGAAGTAGACTCCAAACAACTCATCTTCAATCGCCACGTCCATGCAGAGAACGATCCCCAGTTGTAGGATCATCTCAGACGCCACCGGAACAAACAAGAATACTTGCGCAAGCATTTGGTCCATTATCTCATGACAACAAAAAGAAAGCTCTGAAAGTAGTTGGTAGTCCCCAATGGGATCATCCCAAAGTCTAACGAACAAGCAGGAGGGAGCGGGATCCCTACGTTAGGTGAAAGAATATCCTGAAAGTAGAACTTTAGAAGGCCAGGCGTCAGAAATGTTGAAAGTAACTGTGAATGAACTATGATTGTCAAACAACTATTTTAAAGCGATTTCGTGATATATACATTCACTTCCACGCTTTTAACTGCGAATACTACAAATGTTCCCAATATATTTTCATGCGAAAATAACTCTCACTACAGAGTACTCATCAACACATATTTTAGAACAAGTCGCACATCTTAAACAATAACACGACGATTTTTTACATAATGAACAAGATAGTTTAAACCCCCGTAGTTACACGCAGCAGGACGAAAATACTGCACGCTAGTTCACAACCTTTCAACTGTAAAAAAAAAATAAAGATAATATTAAACTAAATGCATGTGGCAGCAGTGTCTTCACTGACATCAGTGTAATTTTACAACTACATATTATATCAAAGCTTTTTTACTCTATGTCCAAGTATATGTATCCTACAAATTAGTAAAATAACATACACTTTGTACAACTAACTTCACATATAATGGTGTAATATTACTAGTACGATGCAGCAGAAAATATACTGCCACGTTCGTGTATTTTCTCTCCACGGCATGTAAATTTACACAATAATCGCAATTGTAATTCTACCACTGTGTATGTGTATTTCCTCACTAACAAAATAGCAAAATCGTAGATTCGGTGTAATTATAATTACACTATTTCTTTATATTTGCACGGTTTTGCTAAGCAATTTTACTCTCAGCATTTGTTCTTTTACAACTGCATCATCGTATGTGTATTTTTATAATTTTCATGTTATTTAATTCCGTTTTTTAAATTGGTAGCTAAACAGAGTATAAAAAGTTATTTCCAAAATGTAGGTAACAGTTCCAAGTAGTTCCATCCTTACCGCTAGATCGCATGTTTTAAACAAACACTTGTACTTATTTTTGAATTCACAGGAACATTAGTGTAAGATTACAAATATCATATTCGTTTTAGCAAATTACACATAAAAGTGTAGGATTACGGAGAATTTGTATGTGTAAATATACGCTCACAGATACTCCACAATGTTATGCAAGTTTACACACAACTGGTCATTGTAAAAGTATATACTTAAAGATGTACAGCTATACTGAAATTGGGTGTTCATACAGCGTACCTGCCACTGCCATTCCCTGGTCTCTCCAGGTCCGCCACCTTGGCGTCATTCTCAACTCCCATTTCAACTTCATCACCCGCCCCGCCCCGCTCCTGCCCTCCGGCCCTCAGCTGGCATATCTCCTGACACCCGCATCAATGTCTTCCACACCCTTGTCATCACCCCTCGCTCCCCATTTCTTTACTGTTCGTTGAGACCGAGTACTCGCCACTGTCCGCATCCCGCACCCTTACTCCACTCTTGCCACCAATACCGACCGATTCAAGCAGTACTGTGCCCACCATCTCACCAACCCCCTGCCGTTCACCCCTTATCCTCGCCGACCTATCCATTCCTCACAGCACTTGAAACTCGCCACCAAGGAATACCAGGATCCTGCCCAGCCCCCGGACCGCTGACGACGGCCAGAACCAAGGCTAATGTAGCACTGTTGCCCCCTATCACCCGCATTCTTCGCCCCCCTTGATGACCCATCACTTTTTCTTCCCTTCATGCGTGCCTAATTTCCAATTGTTAGCACCCCCCCCCCCCTTTTATCATCAGACTTCATCACCCAGCAGCCCACACATTCATCGCCCCTATCATTCATTTAAGCCCTAAAGTACCTCCCGGTCGGAGGGGCTTCTCCCCACATCAAACACGCCACGGTTCACACACAACATAATACACATCATCAAAAAAAGTTTTAAATACAGTGAGTATGTGTTTTTTTACACATGCTTCAAAATTCGTAAATGAACAGCATTATTGTGTTTATTAATTCATACATTCGTGTATTTTCACCAAAGGCAAGTAGTAATCTCTGGATTATTAAGGACATGTATGTAAAATTACGTTACTGTAGCCGTTTTTACAAATTTCACATGCAAAATGTAAGATTACCACAAATTTGTATGTGTAATATGGATGTACAGTGTAATTACATTCCAGTATTCGTTACTTCTAGTTACTACTCAATCGAAGGCTCGTTACTTTGAACTAGTTACTTAATTACTAGTTATATTTTTCCGAACCTTCGGGAGAAAGTGCGTAGGCCGTGAAGAAGTAATAGTTACTAAAGTTCCTTACTTGTTACTATAAGTCTCATAAGGTAACACGGTAGTCGAGAAGGAATAACTTTCGTCATACGTTTCTAAAGTGCTAGTTACAGAGGTTACGGCACAATTTTAATAAGAATAATAATACTTACGGTACACAAACAGTCAGCACATAATTTCTGCTCAATATAATTTACAGTTAAATAAATATTTATGTTCAAAATTACATGTACCTATACTTCTGGGAACTTTATAACATATTAAATTTTTTATGATCTTTCACATGAAATGCGCACTGAAACACGGCACGTATAGTTATGGATTCGAGTGAAAGATTAAATATGTCAAACTCTTATTTACAGTAATTTTTAAATTGTACTGCGATTTATTTCCCTGAAAAACCTTTCAGCGAAAGCGAAAATACATATTATCAGTAAACAATCACGTTTAAATTAACAATATTTATCTGTACACGAAAAAAAAACTGATAATAAAAAACCCAAGTTAAACAGTTTTGTAATCGATATCATAAATCCTCTAAGGACGACTGTGTAAAGAACAAAATAGCAAAAGTTTTACATAATGAACCTTGTTTATATCAATTACACGTAGTCACAGCAAATAATGCAGCACTTTCACGAAGCTCTCAAATGAATTTTCTATAGTATGATTTTTTACAAGTTTTTAATTAACTTGCATTGTTTGTATGTATGGTGTCTGTCCGACCTCTATGCACTGACCTGGCGTGCAGTCTGCTTGCAGTACATTACTGTTCGTCTAGTTGCAGCCCGAAGTGTGGAGGGGGCCACCAGTGTTTAGCTTCAATTTTTAGTATTTTCATTCTCACGTGTTTTTTTTTTTTTTGCATACCTGCTCGTCAGGTCTCAGCCCAACGTTAAGAAGGGTCCCTCGGTTTTTAACTGGGCATCTTTTTAGTCTCATAAATGCATAAAAGTATGTATTAATAGTCTACATATGAAATTATTACAAAAAAATAGTTGAGACTAAAAAATGAAAAATAAATTAACTATAAAAAACTTTTTAATTATAAATGCACAAAACAAAAGAAAAATAATTGTAATAGTTTCAGAACTTGTAAGACGTTTTGAAAAGCCATAACAAATTTTACTACAAATTATTATGTTTATATATATTTATATTTAGTGTATAAAACCTTAACGCGAATAGTTAAGAGCCTTATGCAAGATATGTTCTTACTGCTCTTGCAAAAGTGAGTTATACGTTCTATATTCGGAATATTTAACAGCCTTTACGCACGATATGAGCTTACGATTACGAAAATGAGGTATACATTCTATATTGAGAAAATTTCAGATTCTTACTCAAAATATGTGCTTACTACGCCTATGCAAATGAGGCATGCGTTCTATATTACGCCAAGCGTTTATATATTAAATATAAATTTATATAAATATAATTTGTAGTAGACTTTATTACGGCTTTTCGAACACGTCTTACAAGTTCTACAAATTCTGTAACAATTATAATTATTTTTTCTACTTTTAGTGCTTTTATTAATAAAGGGTTGGTTTTAAAAGGTTTTTATATTTTTCATTTATTTCTAAGGTTAATTCCAAAAATGCTCAATTCATCACGAACATACTTTTTTTCAAACGTAACAATATTGAGCGGTGGAGAAAAAATAATGTCGTTAATTGCGCTTTTATAACAGCTACGATGAATGGATAAGACAGGTGTGAGAAGTTGATGTGATTAATTTGAGAAAGAAAATATTGACTCATAACAAGAATTAAGGTTAGTGATTTAGAGAATTAACACCACATCAGACTAATGTATAAGTCCACAGGCGGGTTGCACATTTGCACACTTGCACTTTTACATTTGCAGAATATATTCTTTTATGTAATTTTTCTTCGGGAAGTGAGCTATCGGCATCACGTACCTACACATTTCTAATTACAGTATGTTCGGCAAGCTTAAAAAATATTGTACGAGAGAGAAATACACAGGCATAGACAACCGCATGATTGAGCAAAGAAAGTTTAAATAATTAGCCATTGGAATTATTTTCTTAATTCATTTGATTTAATATTAATTAGTGAAAGTATATTCTCTCCATAACTACCAACTTGAAAGAGTGCATGTCAAGTTGGTAGTGGCAGTTTCATTTTTATATACCCCGTGTTCTTCAACAACACCGAGAAACTCCGGAATATTATTCCTCGCGAGAATATAAGACGGAACTGTATCTATACGTTTCCCTTAAAGTGATTCTTAAGGAAGCTGCGTGACGCCACGAATTCCTAATTTAAAATGCCTTCTTGTGTGTATGTGTTGCCTGCGTGCTAGGCAACAGACATTCTGTTTTGAGAGTTACACATGAATTTCTCGAAAACTATTCACTAGAGAGCGTTCTTACAAGACAACATTTTTTGATAATTTACACGCGCTGATTCATAAATTGTCTATAAAAAAAAGTATCGTGTAACGTAGAGTTATAAAGTTTCATCCAAAAGTTCTGTGCCAACCCCCATTTTCAGCATAAGGATGGATGATATTGCCAACCGTGTTTTAATAAGTGTAAGATTTCCATTTTACAAAACACTATTTACTGAGTTTTTGCTCGATCGTAAGTTGTTTGTAGTATTTTTTTTCGAGGAGCATATAAAAATTTGGTTTTTGGGTTGCACATTACTTTCTAGTAATCACTTAATGGGGGAAATGATACGTACATTTTCGTGCTATTTTTGGCGATGAAATAACCTGCCGAATTTGTCGGTGTGTGTGTATATATATATATATATATATATATATAATATATATATATATATATATATATATATATATATATATATATATATATATATGTGTGTGTGTGTGTGTGTGTGTGTATCGGTGTGTGTGGGTGTGGGTGTGTGTATGTGTCTATAAATAAACACTTAAATTATACATATATAACGTTTTCAATTGTTTTACAGACGCGTTCATTCTAACGATATAAAGAAATCATATTTGTGATATTGTTACAGACTGCAGCTGGAACCGGCCGCCAACTCACGTTATGCGTAGTCTGGAGTGACTCGCCCCGGCTCTCCCCTTGCCCAGACAGACGCACTCGCCATCTCGCTGCCGCTCCCCTATCTCCAGGGTAAGCCCGGGAATCATTTAAAGCAGCGAGACCTACCAGACGTCACAGCGCCTCCTCCTTCCCCTGCTGAGGAGCCGACAAACATATAGAAGGCGCAAGAATATCCTGAGAATAAGGACACTCGGCACAATGCACGATTTAGAGAAATTTCTGAGTGATGTCCTACAATCCTGTAAATACCGCAGCGGTTCAGTGGCCAGCAGTCTTTGGCGAAGACCATCTAGCTGAGTGCAGGCGCGAAGTCTTGTGCGGTATGACTGCGGACGAAGTGTGAGAGGACGTGAAACCTGACGAATGAAGCTTACTGTGTGTGAGGGCGCTCGGAGAAATCTATAACATTGCGAACTAGTGAGCCATGGACTAAACTGAGGTGGGACTGAGTGAACACGTAATACGTATATTATTTTTAATATTAGAAGTCTCAAATATGGACACATAATTAATCAAATAACTGGATGTGTTTTTTAAACACTGTCTATTGGGACGGATTTCTAATTCTTTAGTTTCATCGATTTATTTGCGGTTGTTATAAATTGTATTAATTGACGTCACTAATTGTAAACAGTAAGTGAACTCAATTTATTGCGAGATGTTGAGTCGAGAGTATGTTGTTTGTAAAAATTGTAAATAAAATTAGGAATTTATAACTTACTCTTTTATTAAATTAAGACCTCTATCCCTTAACGAACTTGGTTCCAAACCCACTGAATTTTGAGAGAGAAACTGTAACACTGGTATTGGAAGTCTAATGGACGCATTTTATAAAAGTAAATAAAATAATTTCAGTTAATTTTACAGTACGAAATTAACTAGTATTTCAGATTTGTAAATATAACAATAGTCTTAATAATGGGCCCAGGAATTATTTACAAATTTATTTTTGAATGCTTACTAAAAAAATTTCGTCAGACATGGAAGAACTTTGCTCTTTAATTGAGGGACTAGTTAATCTAATAAATAGTGTCAGGGAATCTGTACATAGAAAAAGAAGTATAGTAGATTCAAGATAACTTCGGCCTTCTCTGAAGCCCTGCCAAATTTCTACTTTTGATTACTGATTACATATCCTTCTGCTACACGTAAACATAAACACTGCCATGTGACTTCTACTTTTATAACTGTCAAATGCGTTGGTTGCTGTTTAAAGCTGTTTAAAATATTATGTCATATTGCAGAAACCATTTCTTACGAATGTTCACTATGTAAACCTATAACAATATTTAGGTCAGCTTTTTACTATTTGTTACACACGATATAGCACGTTACACATAATACACATTAATATTTTGCCACGACGGTGTTTGTTACAACTGTGGCGTAAACAGTAGTATTAAACCTGTTGTTATTAATATGTGTTTGGAATAAAAATTATAACGAAGGGACAACCAGTCCAACGAAACTACACAGTAAATTCAAGCACGCATCTCGTGTCGCTTATTTATTGTACATCGACAAATGTAAAAGATAGTGGTGAACATGCATATGACATAGGCCTACCGTAACATTTATTCTGCTAATATTGACATGCATTGGTACTTACTGGATTGTAGGTTCATTTAATTATTTATTTAATTTTATCTGGGCGGGCTGAGTATTTCGTTGGGATTGTTGCAGACATTCAAATCACAGAAACGTAAGCTCGTTACACAACTGTTTTCCAAACACCTAGAGCAAAGGTACAACGTTGTGATAAACAGACGTGAATCTAAATAATTAATTTCGTTATAACATCAGTTCATGAATAAAACGTATAAATTTTTCATATTTTTGAAATCAACACACCCACCTGGCCTGCGTAACGATTACAGCGCAGCCACCACGCCCTTTCATACGCAACGATCACAACACATTTCACTCTGCCGTGGAAACATATATTTATCACAACATTGTAACTTCCGTAGGATGTTTAAAAAACACGAGTACGAACTTGACGCTTCATTGAGAAACACGCTGTTGCATTGTATGTCGTCCGCCGCAGCCATATTGGGAACGCTTTCCACACCACGTCTGCCAACCTGCTGGATTTGTAAGTGTCGCGTAACGAGCTGTGTCGCGCCATCACATCTAAAGTATGTCGTTGCGTCTAAATAACATATAATAGGTATTTAAACAATAAAATCTCGTTTGAGTTGTAAACTACAATCTGAGACATCATTACTGTTACTGTAATTAGTATGAGATGGGCTGAAATTAGAAATAACAATATGTATACCTTTCTTACACATTTGATACGATCTTCCCGAGAGATAGAGAGAGATGAGAGACAGATAACAAGAGAGAGCGACACGCTCTGCTTCGCGTATAGAACCTTTATCCGGACGGAAAAAAAACACCAGCCTACAGACGGGAACTTGCGCGGATATTTTTAACTGCAGCAATGAAATGTGTTTCCGTAAGTGCTACCTAACAATACAAATATATCAATTGGCAACGTTTAACTTACAAATACTATACATAAAATGAGGTTAAAAAATATAGTAACTGTGAACTATTTCTTACCGTCCATTGCCAACACGTCGCTGCTCTCGCTGTTGTTTATTCATATTTATTACGAAATAAATATTACAAGTTATAAAAGATACTAAGGTAAAGTTTCATTTATTCAATAATCCAGTACTCTAAAGTTAATCACAGTGTTAAATACTTGTGGAATACAAGTTATTGGAAAAACAGGTTGACATAATATGCCTACGGTGATTTTTCAAACGTTCGATTCCAAAAGGCCGAAGAAAGCGTGAATGGACTATAATGTAAGTGAACTTGTAGGTAGACAAATAGACAGTGTAAACGAAAATGTGGAAAGAAAAATAGACAGTGTGTGTGAGAATGTAGACCGAAAGATAGCAGGTGTAAACGATCTAGTGAATATTAACATATACTGTGTGGATAAGAATATCGACAGTGTGAGCGAGAGAATGAGCAGTGTGAATGAAAGGATGAACAACATATGAAAGGATGAACAACATAAAGGATATTATGGACACATAACCGCCGATAGTGTAATTGCATGTGTATCACGGATTGAAAAACTGTTCCGCATGATCAAGAATATGCATATCACCAGTGGTACCAACTAATTTCCGATACAACCAAATCTGATCACCAAGTTCCATCTTCATCTTCTTACGTGAATACATAGACGCATTACCAAAAACACTAATTACAACAGTATTGTCTGCCTTGCCCTCATGAACTGGAAAAGTCTCCCAACAGATTAGCCTGTTTGGATCAATCTCACGAATCTCCTTTGGTGTTTCTTCAGAAGGTCTCGTGTCGAAAAGGCGCCTGTACTAAAGGAAATTAGTGAGATAGATCCAAATAGTATAATCTGTTGGAAAACTATTTCCAGTACACGAGGGCAAGGCAGACAATATTGCTGCAATTAGTGTTTTTGGTAATGCGTATATGTATTCACGTAAGAAGATGAAGATGGAACTCGGTGATCAGATTTGGTTGTATCAGATATTAGTTGGTACTACTGGCGACATGCATATTCTTGGTCATGTGGAATTGTTTTTCAATCTGTGATTATGTGTTAAGACACATCCATGATTATGAGGAGGAGCCGAATACGACCCCCACCGAGCAGCCTAAGACAGCGAGAAGGTAGTAGTCACTGCAAATTCAGCCATCTCAGGACAAGCCGAGAAGTTCTGCAGAGTGAGTATGCCTCCAGGTGTGGGTAAAGGCGGCATCACAATAAAGCCTGCCGCTTACGATTGACAGACACCTTGGCGCTAATCCCGGCGCAAGTTCGAGATTGTTGCCGCCCTGAATGGCTGGACAGAAGATTAGAGGGCATAATACCTGGCAGCTGTACTGAGGGGACCTTAATTGAGCATACTGCAGTCGCTGCCGGAACGACATCGACTAGAATTCTTCGCATTGGTGTCGGCTTTGGAGATGCTATTCAACGACCATTATCTGCGACATGCCCACCAACGACCAACGGCATGGGGAACCTCTGCAGGTGCTGTGGCAGGACATAGTGAAGCTGTCACATCTGTGTCTGGAGGGATGCTCTGAAGAGGCCCATGATGTCATCGCAGTCGGCTTCGTCGTCGATACTATCGCTGACACCGAAGTGAAGCCATCTGTGTGGTTGTCTCCACCTCACACCATGCACGAAGCCTTGGCCCGAGCACTGGGGAGTCAGCCCGGCAGACATTAGTGTCCAAATGTCCAGTGCGGGCAGTGACGCAAGATGAAGAGGAGGACGACAGCGTCAAGAGGATGCTGAAGGGTTTGTAGAGTCCATAAGAGCCATCGCCTCCAGAGTGCGCACTACAGAGACTCGCCATCCTTTACTCAAGTTGCTGGAATGTTGGCAGTGTGGTCAGCCGGGGCACCTGAAATCCAACTGTCCTCAGCAGCAGAAACAGCAGCAGCAACCAGGGAGCAGGCAACAAGGGGCAAGTGATAGTGCAACGTCTCCGGGAAACTTGTAAATACCGGTCTTGAGGGGTAAAGGTTGGCGATTGCTAGAGGGGAGGCCACCATGTTTTACAGGTGTGTTCAATGAAACAGGACTTGGATGCCATATTGGTGGAGGGGAGCCTAGATGATGTTTCTGGTCAGATGGTCGTTGACATAGGGGTGACTATAACAGTGGTAAGACCAGATAATCTCAGGTCTTCCCCCTCCCCCTTCAGTGATCAACCGCTAAGAGCATGGATCACTGCTAGTTAAATATAGTTAAAGATGAAACCACACCAGTCAAAGGCAAAATAAGAGTTTGCTTACAGTTCGGTAACCTTAACATGAAGCATTATTTATACATAGCAAAAATAGAGGACGAATGAATTTTGGGCCTTTATGTGTGACATTAGCTGGGATGCTCTATCGATACTCGACTGGGGGTGTTACGAGTAGGTAATACCGAGTTGGTAGTGTCAACACGACGTGATTTATCTTCACCAATGAGGTACTCCATAGTGTGTAATCAGTCGACTGTGATCCCTGCTTCTAGCGAAGATGTTATTCCAGGCAGATGCCAAGGAAAATTTGACAGGTGGTTGGGCATATTCAGGCCAGCCAAGAAAAGTGGCATTTTACCAGATTGTGTTATTGTAGCAAGGATGCTGATTACTTCAAAATCGAACAGTTTGCATGTTTGGATGATAAATGTATCTAACAGTGATATCCGTATTGAGGTCGGGCCACAATAGTGGTTTGCAAACAGGTCTCACGGGTCCTGCCAAATGTTTCAGAAGCTCCACTGCCACAACATACTGAATGTCCTCTTCCGGATGCTCTGGGGGAACTGTTGATGAGAACAAGAGTGAACCTCAACTGGCAACAGGAGAGGGTAGTTTCAGAATTTCTACAAAGAAATAGAGGTGCTTTCTCCTGTGAGCCCAATGACCTTGGCAGAACAAATTTGCTTGCCAACTACTTACACACACACACAGGGGATGCCAGACCCTTAAAGCAGCCACAAAAAAAACTACTGTAGCATCATATGAGGTGGTTGATGGTATTCTAAAAGAGATGAAGGATTTAGATGTGATAGCTCCATTAGTCAGTCCGTGGTCTTCTCTCATTGTGCTTGTTAAAAAGAAAGATGGCCATATTAGATTTTGTGTATATTACCACAAAGTTAATAATGTGGCCAAGAAAGATCTTTCCCACTCCCTAGGATAGACGAGACATTGAATAGCCTAACATATTCACAGTTGTTTACTACTGTAAGACATGAGGAGCAGATATTTGCAGTGCGAGGTGGCCCCAGAAGACAAGGAAAAGACTGTCTTTGTGTTCAAGGGAAAGGAACCTGGAAATAAAAGTTTCTGCCCTATGGGTTATGCAATGGTCCTGCCTTTTTTGAACGACTAATGAAGAATGGTCTACTCTTAGACATTAGTCAGGTGTACCGAGATGACAATGTGGTCACAGGAAGAACATTTGAAGAGCATCTGGCATGCTTAGGTTCTGTGTTTCAGAAAGTGGTTTCAGCTAACCTGAAATTAGTTGCCAAGAAATGCCACATTTCCAAAAGAAAAGTAATTTTTTGAACCATGTGTCGGCCCGCTGGATTTAAACAGGCCCTGAGAATACCAGAGCAAAGAGAGATACCAAAGGATAAAACAAATGCGAAGTTTCCTGGGCTTGTGCTTACTACATTCTATTTTTGCCCTTGTTCGCCACGATCGCCAAGCCTCTGCATGAATTGACTCAGGCAAAAAGAACATTTTATTGGACCCCAGATTACGAATTCGCTTTTAATAGATTAAAGGAAATTCTGATATCTCCCTTCGAACTGGGCTTATCGAGTAAAGAGGGTAATTTCATTTCTGGATAATGATGCGAATGGTGTTCGTATCAGTGCTGTGCTACCTCTGATATAGACTGGAAAAGAGAGGCCATTGGAATACTTCAGTAAGGTGCTACACAAGCCCGGGAGGAAATACTGTGTGACGCGCAGGGAGCTTGTGTCGGTGGTGAAGGCAAATGCACATTTTCACCAGTATCTTTATGGCAGACACTTCATCCTAAGAACTGATCATGCGTCATTACGATGGTTGCCAATTTCAAGAAACCTGAAGTTAAAATAGCCTGGTGGATACAGCACCTCCAAAAATATGACTTTGAATTACATCACAGGTCTGGACGCCTTCACAGTAATGCAGATGCACTCTCCATGAGACCATGGGTTCCATTCTGTCGTCACTGTGAACTCCAAGAGGAAAAGGTTGGTGTATCGTGAATAGGAAGGATGACACGAATTCAATACCCTGTTTCATACGATGGGTCACCTACATTGGACGAAAAAGACATTAGAAATATTGTGTCCAATATTGGAGTGGAAGGAAACAAGGCGTCGATCAAGATGGGAGAAGATATCCAGCCTAGGCATTACAGTCAAAGCATACTGGGTACAGTGGAATTCTCTTGATATAAAGAATTGTGTGCTTAACAGGAGCTGTGGAAGTAATGATAGGAAACAAATTAATTTACAATTGGTCCTACCAGAGTGCCGAATCCCAGAAGTACTAAGAGAACTGAATAACACAGCAGCAGGTAGTCACTGTGGTGTGAATAAGGCCCTTGACAAAGTCCAAATTAGATTCTATTGGCTGCATTGTCAGGAGGATGTTGAGAAGTGGTCCCATTTGTGTGATGCATGTACTGCGAGGAAGGGTCCGAGGGTTAAGGACGAGGTCCCCTTCAGAAATACAATGTTGGAGCCTCATTTGAGAGAGTGGCAGTGAACATTCTCGGACCACTACCAATTACAGAGAGAGATATTATGTACCATCTGGTAGCCCAAGATTATTTTACAAAGTGGCCCGAGGTCATACCAGTGCTAATCAAGAGGCAGGCACGGTAGCTGACGAACATGTAGAGCATGTTTTCTCCAGGTTTGGAATATCACTTCAGCTTCATTCTGATCAAGGACAAAATTTTGAACCAACTCTTTTCCAAAAGGTAATGGGGATTTTAGGAAAGAAGAAAATTTGTACCACAGCATTACACCCTCAGTTGGATGGGATTGCTGAGATGCTAAATCGTATCCTGGAACAGTTTCTGACGATCTTCGTAGAAGACAGCCAAAAGGATTGGGACTCCAAGGTACTTTTATTGCACCTCTCATATTGTTAGGCATTCCACATATCTACAAGGGTAACACATTCAAGGACGCTGTTTGGGAGAGAGCTGCGCCTCCCTGGTGACCGGCTGTTTGGACGTCCATTGGAAGAAGAAGCAGCCACCACAGAATATGCTATTAAACTATGGCAAACGTTTACCCACATTCATGAGTTTGCCTGGAGGCACCTTAATATTAATAGTGACAGAATGAAAATACTATATGACCGAAGAATGTCTCAAGAGACTTTTCAAGAAGGACAGCGGGTGTGGTTGTACAACCCTTAAAGGAAGAAGCGATATTGTCCGAAGCTACAGAAATATTGGGAAGGCCCGTACAGGATACCGAAGGAGATAAATGATGTGGTCTACCAGATTAGTCAACAGGGCTCTCGGGTGAAGCCTAACGTCGTCCACATCGACTAACTGTCACTGTATGAAGACCCTGATGTTGGAGAGTCTGTTCGGGACGAATGGAATTAAGGAGGGGGCAGTGTTACGTGCCGCAGATGGCACCGACCGACAGTTCCTGTTATACGTGGCCTGGAGTGACCCACCTCGTCCCTCCCCTCGCCCAGACAGACGTGCCGCCGCCTCACTACGCCCCTCCTGGGGAAGCCCGGGAATGATTGACAGCAGCGAGACTTGGCTGACGTCACAGCGCCTCCTCCTCCTCTCCCTGCTGAGGAGCCGACAAACAAATAGAAGGCACAAGAATATTCTGAGAATTAGGACACTTGGCACAATGCGCTATTTAGAGAAATTTCTTGGTGATGGCCCAAGACCCAATAAATACCGCAGCGGTCCAGCGGCCAGCAGTCTTTGGCGAAGGCCATCTAGCTGTGTGCGGGCACTAGGTCTAGTGCAATACGACTGCGGACGAGGTGTTCGTGCGTGGTGTGAAAGGGCGAGAGAGCGTGAAACCCAACGAGTGAAGCCTGCTGTACATGAGAGCTCTCGGAGAACTGTACAACATTGCGAATTGGCGGGACATGGACTAAACTGACGTGGGTATGAGTGGCGAGTAATGCGTATTTTATTGTAAATATTCGAAGTGTCAAATGTGGACACATAATTAATACAATAATTGAAAGGTTTTGATACATTGTCTATTGAGACTGATTTTTAATTCTTTAATTTTATTGATTTCTTTGAGGTTGTTTTTAATTGTATTAATTGAAGTCATTAATTGTAAACAGTAATTGAAATAAATGTATTGTAAGATTTTGAGTCGAGAGAATTCTGTTTGAAGATATTGTATTAGGAAATTATAATTAACCCTTTTCTTTACTTAAGACCTCCATCCCTTAACAAACTTGGTTAAACCCACTGAATTTTTTTAAAAATTAAGTTGTAACACTATTATACTCCCACATAAGATTGTGAATATACAGAAATTTCTCAGTAGAATTTACTAAATTTTTACAGTGTGTGTTTCATTTCACATAATAGAAAATTTAACTAGCAAAAACATAATGACTAATTCGAATGCATTGATATTGGGACAAAATGAATTTTTTTATAAAAAAATAACTCAACTAATGTATTGGCAATCCTTGTTCAAAAAATAATAAAAATAATTTTGAAATGGTTTCTAATTTAAGGTAGGAGAATGGCTTCCATTGAAGAAGTACACCAAAGTGTATAACATGCAGAGTTCATTACAAAATAGTACACGCAGTAACAACATTGTCAGAAAAGTTCGATTTAAGTTGCATATGAAAAATTAATGCATTCATGATGCGATACTGTCAAATATTTTGCTATAATTTACTTGTTACATTTTTAAAGATATAATTATTAAAAGTTTGTTTTAATAGAATTTTAAGTAGCGTTTTTACATTGTGAATCCGTGAGGAAACATTCTGCAACCTTGTTTCCTCTTGCCACTTCATCTAGCAAGCCTGCTCATCGTAATAGTTACGCTAATATATGTACTAGATATTTGTAATAATTTCTCAAAACATTTTTTAAAATCGAATTTACCCACCCTGTTTTGGCTTTTATATTGATCATTTGTATACCTGAAATGATCGCACATAAAATCAATTATTAGAATATATTTTTAACATTATTAACAATATTATATTACACTTATAATAATAAATATGATAACTTTAACTGGAAAATGTGTTCTCTGAAGAATCCAAAATGTAAATTCGCTAAAATGTGGATTGAAAATACATTTTCATTATTTTATGTTTTGAAACATTTAAATAAATACATTCTAGTAGAAAAAATTACAGATTTCCTAAACATGTGCATTCTTGTTTCATATGTAACATAAATCGTACTTTTCTGACAATGTAAGTGGTGTGTGCACTACTTTGTAACGAGTTGTAGGCTACTATAGGGTACAGTGCTCCATTGACAGCCACTCTACGGCTATGTGCTTGGTGTATGAGACCAGAGCTGAGCCATGGACATACTTGTCTTCATACGTTGCCCACTTAACAGATGTGCAGATGGGAGGATACCTATTCTACAGTTGGTGGTATGGTAAGCGTCAGTGTGCAGAGGGGACGGGCGGGTGAAGACAGAATAATCCCGTATTCACAGTTCATGGTGAACGAAGCACTTTTGAAAGTTCTGCTGTCGATCTACTTCCATACACGTTGCGTATTCTTCCGCCACGTGTAAAATTGACATTGCCATGGGCATGACTAATTTATTCATTCAAGTAAAACATGGAATAATTGATGAAAAAAGGTATAATGGTAGAAATGTTCTTATTCTTACCGTGATGTGCACAAAATACAGAAAGGAAATGTAATAGGTTCAGTGTTGAGTAGTGTTTACGTAATACTTTTAGTTGAGTTTTAAGACATGGAATTACTTGAATTGTAGGCTATCCATGGTAAAATGAGCACTTTCGAAAGCCCTCCTTAAGATCTACTTGGATGCACGTTGTGTAATATTCCGCCTTATGTAAGATTAACATTGTCGTGGGCCTCATCACTTTATTCATGCGTCGGTCAACAGGAACAGTGAAATTACTTGAAAATTAAATATCTAACAAATCTGCTCATTTTTACACTTCGATACCTAAAAATATACAGAAAGCGAAAGAAATAACCTTAATTATCAGAAATAGTTATATAACACTATTTATTCAACGTTAATTTACGGAACTACTTCCCATCCATCGTTACCAACTTTACTGGGCGCATGTCACTAAGGGAGCCCATTGAAATATTTGCACGCAGAGGCAGTGACTTTTTTCTAAGGTTGATTTCAAAAGTGCTCACTGTACCGTGAACAGCCTTTACCAACTTAGGAGGGCTCGTGGCTGGGGAGTGGAATTTTTCAAAGCTTGATTCTAGGAGTGGAGGGTCGGTCAGTAAGTGTGGAGAGAGACTGGGGGCAGTCACCTTGGAGAGGCCGGTGTAGGGGAACAGAGACTGCGAGCAAGCACCTTGGAGAGGCCGGTGTACAGGAACAGAGACTGGGGGCAGGCACCTTGGAGAGGCCGGTGTAGGGGAACAGAGGCTAGGAGCATGCACCTTGTAGAGGCCGGTGTAGGGGAACAGAGGCTGGGAGCAGGCACCTTGGAGAGGCCGGTGTAGGGGAACAGAGGCTGGAGGCAGGCACCTTGCAGAGGCCGGTGTAGGGGAACAGAGACTGGGGGCAGGCACCTCGGAGAGGCCGGTGTAGGGGAACAGAGGCTGGGAGCATGCACCTTGGAGAGGCCAGTGTAGGGGAACAGAGGCTGGGAGCAGGCACCTTGGAAAGCCCGGTGTAGGGGAACAGAGACTGGGGGCAGGCACCTTGGAGAGGCTGGTGTAGGGGAACAGAGGCTAGGAGTATGCACCTTGTAGAGGCCGGTGTAGGGGAACAGAGGCTGGGAGCAGGCACCTTGGAGAGGCCGGTGTAGGGGAACAGAGACTGGGGGCAGGCACCTTGGAGAGGCGGTGTAGGGGAACAGAGGCTAGGAGCATGCACCTTGGAGAGGCCAGTGTAGGGGAGCAGAGGCTGGGAGCAGGCACCTTGGAGAGGCCAGTGTAGGGGAACAGAGACTGGGGGCAGGCACCTTGGAGAGGCCGGTGTAGGGGAACAGAGGCTGGAGGCAGGCACCTTGCAGAGGCCGGTGTAGGGGAACAGAGACTGGGGGCAGGCACCTAGGAGAGGCCGGTGTACGGGAACAGAGGCTAGGAGTATGCACCTTGTAGAGGCCGGTGTAGGGGAACAGAGGCTGGGAGCAGGCACCTTGGAGAGGCCGGTGTAGGGGAACAGAGACTGGGGGCAGGCACCTTGGAGAGGCGGTGTAGGGGAACAGAGGCTAGGAGCATGCACCTTGGAGAGGCCAGTGTAGGGGAACAGAGGCTGGGAGCAGGCACCTTGGAGAGGCCAGTGTAGGGGAACAGAGACTGGGGGCAGGCACCTTGGAGAGGCAGGTGTAGGGGAACAGAGGCTAGGAGCATGCACCTTGGAGAGACCGGTGTAGGGGAACAGAGGCTGGGAGCAGGCACCTTGGAGAGGCTGGTGTAGGGGAACTGAGACTAGGGGCAGGCACCTTGGAGAGGCCGGTATTGGGGAACAGCGGCTGGGGGCAAGCACCTTAGAGAGGCCGGTGTAGGGGAACAGAGGCTGGGAGCAGGCACCTTGGAGAGGCTGGTGTAGGGGAACAGAGACTAGGGGCAGGCACCTTGGAGAGGCCGGTATAGGGGAACAGCGGCTGGGAGCAAGCACCTTAGAGAGGCCGGTGTAGGAGAACAGAGGCTGGGAGCAGGCACCTTGGAGAGGCTGGTGTAGGGGAACAGAGACTAGGGGCAAGCACCTTAGAGAGGCCGGTGTAGGGGAACTTCTCGAAGGACAGCTCTTGCTCCTCGCCGCTGTGTTCCTTCTTCTGGCCGACGTAGAGTCTGGTGGCTGCCAGGGTGGGTATAGACATGCCGTCTCCCAGGAACAAGATCACGTTCTTGGCTCTGCCGTAGATACGTTCTGTCAGCAGGTGCTGCCTCACCTTTTGCTGCGCCGCGTTCAGCCAGTAGCTCGGGTCTGCAACATATCCACCCAACATCCCCACTACCACGCTCTCTCTCTCTATCTCTTCTCTCTCTCTCTCCTCTCTCTCTCTCTCTCTCTCTCTCTCTCTCTCTCTCTCTCTCTCAAACTAACAGTAACGAACAACTTTGTTTATATTTGCATTTTCTACACACCCATCATTTTATACGAGCTTAACACTTTGACTAACTTCAATATATTATTTTAAAGGCTGTTCACGATGAAATGAGTACTTTTGAAATCAACCTATGGAAAATGTCACTGCTCCTACCTGCTTCTATTTTAACGAGCGTGATGTCTGGCATGCGCCCGCTCAATTTGTTATAGGCTATTCGCGGTAGGATTTAATTAAATAGACCGTGTATATTATTCCGCTTCATGCAAAGATTAACATTGCCAATGGGCCTCATTACGTTATTCGTGCATCGGTCAAGTAAACCTGTGAAATTATAAGAAAATGAACTTTTACAAATCTGGTCGATTTTACACTATGATGCATTAAGAAAAAAATCAGAAAGCGAAATACATAGTTTAAGTAATCAGAAATGGTTACATATCACTTTTTATTCGACGTTAAGATACGGAACTACTTCCCATCCATCGATACCAACTTTACCGGATGCATGTCCCTCAGGGTGCCCATTAAAATATATGCAGTGACTTTTTTCTAACGTTATTTTCAAAAGGAATCACTTTATCGTGAACAGCATGTAACAACGGAGGGAAACTAGTTCCAGTCCTTAACGTTAAATAAAAAGTGTTCGGTGGACATTTGTCGATACATAAAGGATTTCACTTTCTAACTGTTTTTTTAATGATCTTAAGTGTAAAATTTTGCAAATTCGTAAAACATTTATTTTTCTCACATTTTATTGTGACTGACGCATGAATACATTTATCAGGCCAACACGTTAAATTTACATATTATAGATTGTAGAATCTAATCAGACAAGTACGTAACTCCTAGACAGGGCTAGTGCTCTCTTTGTCGTGAACAGCTTATACGTTATTGTTTTCTAAAATTAATTGATATCCACGTTGTTTCTAACAGTGCAGGAAAGCAGTCAAATGATGGGAAACATGGAGAGTGTCACTGCGCAGCTAGAATGAGCACTCTATCAGACTTTCCCTTCAGGCGCCACGTGATCTCCGTTTACTACACGCGTCCCCAGTATCGCAAAGCAACGAATCTACACATGCGAAACTCAGTGCTATTTACTTGATATCTTATCTACTTCCATGTCGGACTTTTAGGTACAATTTACTGTCATTATAGCATTTCACGGTATTCGTTTTTCACATTTTAAATAGCTTTTCTTGCTATTTACAGTATACAGTACTTTATTTTCCCCATAATTTTAACGAGTTTATATGTAAGTATTCGGTAATGAAGAATTGGCAACATATTATAATGAATTAATGGCTCAAATTGCCTGGGTTGGCTATCATGTAATGTATATGGATAACTGTTTGATTTTTTGATAGTATGTGACGTCAAAGACTTTTTCATATTTATTTGCAACTTTTTATTTAAAATTTTATTAATTAACCTTTCTGTTCTTGTAATACAATTTTAGACAAAAAGTCATTTTGGTAAGTTATTTTGAGTGATAGCAAATGTCACATATCAATTATATTGGTGATTTTCTGAATCGACCCTATTTGTTCATCTATATTAAGGGCGTGATCACAGATTATTTATCTACCTTGGGCTCTTCACTAATTATTCATGTAAGAACTTCTTGTTTGCAGCTTCAGCGGTCCTCCACCTGTACTGCACAATGAGGCCTTGATTTTGTTCGTCCAATGATTATGTCGTTGCGTGGAAATGTTCCTTTGGAATCCTTTCCAATGATTTAGGGATGATTTAACCGCTCTCTACCCAGTAACATCCCCAAGATAGGCTGCGTTCCAACTTCGGACTTCATAAAGGCCATACTTTTTTTTTATTATTTCGCTTGTGCTTGGGCTTGCAAAGAGTAACATTGGCGATATCGAACTCCTAAATTTTCTTACGACCTTAAAATGAACATTATAGTTGTCCTTTCAGCTTAATCATCAATGTAATTTAGGAACACCAATATCATTTAGCGTAAAACAAATTGAAAGTTATATATTTGGTATTTAAATACCGACATTTTGTCAAGGTCGAGGCCATTTGCATAAGTACTGAGAGTTTCCAAGCTAACGTCGTTTAGTACGAGTATCGCTATGTATCATATAAGTCAAATAAAGCTTGTTTCTAGTAAACCTAACTTTGCGAATCCATATAAGTTAATATGTATAAACATCAGAATTAATTTAGAGGATATTTCATGAAAAGAAAGATAAATCTAAGAATACGTTGCTTGCAAATCAAGTAATTTAAAATAAAGGTATTTTTTAAATAACAAATAATAAATATATATACATCACTTATTTATAAAGAAATTGTTGGATATCATTTTGTTTTGTTGATCGATTATTTTGTTATTTTGAAAAGAACGTCAGCTAAAATAAATAAGTATGTTGTGTCACCTGAATTAATTCACTTTCACTTTATATTATATGATAACCCTACGTTTATTATATGTAGTATACGCATTTTTTCTCCTTAATTTTATTATTTAAATGCTTTAATATCAGTAAAGCACAGTGATTTCTGTGACAATGTGAAAGAGAACTGTTTTAGTTGCTGTGAACCGAACAAGGGTTCAACCTTTGGTAGCTTACTCTAACCTCACTTGGTGCACGCTCGTCACAGCCATTTTCGCGTGGCATTCTGCTCGTGGCTATGTTGAGCGCTGTATGCACTGCAGCTTTTCTTTAGCCTTTCGAGTGTTTTGGCCCTGACATAGCTACACATGTTAGTAGCAATAACTGGTGGTTGTGCACGAGTGTTCATACTTGTGAATGCTTTCTGCATGTTGGGTAACTTTTCCTTTAGTGTTGACCTGGGAATTTTCATGCGTGGCCTAAAGAATAGGCACACACACACATTGCGGGGCCTTTGAGCTATGGGTATATGATTTTAGAATTTACGTGTTTTAGAAAGACTTAAGTGAGTTTGCTTTGTGTAATTTTTATAGAGTTATTTTTTGTGCCACTTGGATAGTGTGTCCCATCATGGCAGCTTTTATTCCTGAGTACCTTGTGAAAGATGTATTTATGTATGATTGTGCACTTAGAGGTGTGCAGCCCCCATAAAAGATGACCATGACATGCAGAAATGCACTGCAGACAGCCATTTATACTGGCATCCCTATATATGTTAAAACCATTTCCTCCATGACCACTGGAAGTGAATACCATGTGTGTGCGTCTAAAAAAAAATCACCCTTCAGGAGATTTGGAGAGCCTAGTTGATGACGCCAGTCCAGTAAAACACACCCAGTTTAAACATAGGATTACACATTAAAAAGCTAGAGCCAATATTTTGCTCAATTTCTGTTCCAAGCAATATTCTGAAATACAAATTCAGTTTTTTTTTTTTTTAGTTTGATTACCAGACGCAAAGTTTGTTCGAGGCTGTGTGTAATTTAGAAGCCAGTTATTCCTAAACAAACCCTTTCTAATGTTCATGCCGTCCCTGTTGGTGAACAAATGATTGCTCTTAGTATCAGTACTGCCACCACCACCATTTCATTTTCCACACCTGCTCATGAAAATCTGGTTAGTCTACCTTCCACTTCCCAATATGTATCACGTGCTGTATTCCCCTCCATTCCAGTCCACAGCCCCACCACATCATCTGCCTTACCCGTTTATTCCATTTTTGCCACTACACCACTCATGTCATCTGTTGTAGTACCATCCTCTCTATATTTTGTGTCCCTCCTTCTCGGAAAAATTACCCACCCTTTGAAACGCATGCTGCGTTATTTCCTGACTGCAGATGGTTTGCAGGTACCCAAGTTTTTAGAATCTTTTAAGAATTATTGTGAAATGACACCATAATAACACTGTCGCTGAAACCCAACTGCTTGAAATAATTTACCCTTTCACACAGGTTCCTCTAAGTGAGAGAACCAGACATGCCATTTCACAACATTTCACCTTTGACCAATATCATGCTGGCATCCTCCATTATTTCATTCCCTCAAGGCTGCTTACCCATTTACAGTTAGGAATGTTCAACAGACATCAAGAGTACAATGAATCCTTATCAGTGTACGTTAGCAGCAATAAGGGAGCTACTGTAATTTTGTGTCTGGCTTTGTCTGACGGTTTAGAGCCTCAGGAGCCTTCCTGCTTCGTATTATTGGCAAACCTAATTCATTCCCTGTACTCGACTGTGGACAAAGTAGGTACCCTAGGAAGTCAGGACCTGGCCCTGATAAGAAAAGTAAGACCCGCAATAAATATGTAGGCTAAGTGTGTGGATACCGAGAAGTCAAGTAGGGTATCTGAAAATAAAGACAGTGTTACAAAAGCTCATGTAGTGACACACGAGCGTGTTTTTACTGTAAAGAAACAGATCACCTAATTGCTAGATGCTATATACTATTGACAACAAACCCAACCTGTGGGGACGAAGAGCGAGCGCTCACTCCCGCTATCTTGGCAACTTTGGCAATTCACAACTCAATTCTCACCTAGTACAGTTGGTGAACCTTTGTCATTGTTTCCAACGTCTTTTTGGTCCTTATGACCCTGGTGGAATTAAAAATCAGTATAACATATTTCAGGTTAATTTTCCTAACGACGTTGGTGTTCAGAAAGTAACAACCTCTAGTGTTGAATTGAATTTGGTACCTTTGTTAGTTCATACGTTGGTAGATTCAGGATCTGCCCGCACAATTATTTTAGGTCATTTTAACAATCTGAAGTATTTAAAGATAGTTAAAACTGTTGAGCAGAGCAATGTGTAGTTCAGTACAAGGTACACCACTTCTGGTGAAGCGTTATCTATTTTGCGTTCTGCAACTTTTAAGTTGAAACTTGAGTATTTTTCATGGATGCATAAATGTTTTGTTTCCTAGAAACTAGGTTAATCCTTTATTTTGGGAGCAGATTTTATGGCATCCACAATACTTATTTTGAATATCCAGTCACATTATAGTTACTTTAAATTATCACCTTCAGAGAAAATTATTTTCGCTTATTCTAATAAAAGTCAATGCCTCCCGTCTGAAGTTAGCACTGAGTCAAAACTAGTTGTGGACCTTTTGCACATTTAGATCTCCAACATGTTGCTATTCAGAAAGTTTGGAATGGATTTCCCCCAAGTCCTTACTTCTGAGTTAGGCCTTACTCGCATACTTCAATACGAAATAAAACTTGTGGACAAGGAATATTTCACTAGCCATCCTTATAGGTTGGCCACTCCTAAAATGTAAATATTGAGAAAACAGGTTCAGGAATTAGTAGATAAACAAGTAGTTGGACCCTCCAGATCACAGTATGCTAGCCCAGCCTTTCTGGTTCCAAAACCTAATGACAGGCATAATAGAATGGTGATTGATAAAAGCAAAATTAACAAAAAAGAATTGAAATAGAGTATACAACTTCCTGAACTTCATTTGGCATTCAATTGGTTTAGTTAAACCAAATTTTTACCACAATTGACATTAATGTGGACTACTAGCAAATTCCGTCATCTAAATAATTCAGACCAATAACAAGTTTCTGTGTCCCCTGAAAACTTATTCAGTTTACCCGCATACCTTTTGGATTGACCACCGGTACCTAAGTACTTATGCGTATTTTCGACAACATTTTCCATAATGTGAAATTTATGTTTTTGAGTACAACTATTTGAATGATCAAGTGATATACTCTGAATCGTTTCAACAACACTGGGATCATTTAAAGAAAATTCTATAACGTTTGCAAAAGACAGCTTTAAAGATTAACCCAAATAAGGTTACGTTTGCTGTAAAGGAAATTTCCTTTTTGGGCCATAACATTTCTTCTCGAGGAGTTTCCATTGATCCTGACCGTACCTGGTGTATAAGAGAGTTTCCGCCGCCTTGAGATGTTAAAGGCATTGTCCGTTTTATTGACATGTTACAGACAGTTTTTTTTTTTTTTTGAAAAATGTTCCCAATTGATTATGTAAGAAATCATTGCCATTTGTATGGGTATAGGAACAAAAAAAAAGCTTTTGGCACCCTCAAAAAAGATATCATGGACCCTCCTGTTCCTCGGATGCCAGACTCCTCAAAAAAATTAATTTTGCAGATGGACGCTTCCAGTTTGGCTGTGGGAGCTGTCCTTTGTCAAGAATTTGATGGCGGAGTCAACCTATTTATTTCAAATTCTATAAGATTACACTCTAGGAGAGAAAAGTATCCACTTACGAATTTGAATAGTTAGCAGTTGTTTATGGTATTGATAAATTTAGACAGTAAATAGAGTATGCAGAATTCTTCCTGGAGAATGACAATCAAGCGCTGTCGTGGCTTTTGACTCACTCACGACAGTTCTTCCAAATTGTAATGTTGTAGAAGAAATCCATTTGGCTTTTACAGATATCAAGGACCATCAGGAAAAAGAATTATGGTCTGAAAGAAATTCTCCCAAAAATTTAAATCAGGCATTGAATAAAAACCGTACTTTCTGTCTAAAGGTCTCTTGTGTTGTAAATTTTGTGATATTATAAAACATGTTATGTTGCCTACCCATCTCAGACCCACGGTTTTTTATTATTTCCGTACATCGCCCCTTGGTGCAGATTTAGGGACATGCAAAACTATTCAGGATATTCAAAAACATTTCCTTTGGAAGGGCATGGATTCTGAAATTGTGAGTGGGTTACATGTTGTAAATAGTGTGCCTTGAGAAGCCTGCTCCAAACATATACCTAGGTTTCCTCTCTTTTGATGTTGCTGAGAAACCTATGCAAAAACTTGTCATTGATTTTGTTGGCCCATTTCCCAGGAGCAAGTTTGGTAATAAGTTGTTGTTTGTTTCTATTAATGCTTTTTCAAAATTTGTATGGCTCATTCCGATGAGAAAAGCTGATGCTGCATCAACTGTACATATAAACCTAAACATGAGTAGGGCGGAGAAGAAACGACATACTCTACCATCACTAGTTTATTTGAAGCAATATTTTGAAGAGCTATGCTAAAATTTACATCTTGTTGCCATGTTGATACAGTCGGCCATGGAGCTTGCATTTCTGACTGATTACAGGTACCTGTTTCGTGAGAAATGCATAAGAGATGGTGTATCTCAGTGTGTAAAGTGACACTATGCTGCAGTAACCATCGATAAATCCCTCACGCATGGCACTAGAACTGGGAACGATTTTATGGCGGGCCGCTCGCTATTGATGGTCGTATGGCATCCACTGGTTGCAAGGACTTGTTCTTCTGGGCAGGCTGGGTTACTTTTTCATTGTAAACATTCAGGTACACCATTGCAGTACTAATTTTTAATGCATTATTGTGCAAGTATATATTGCTAACAAGAAACTTTTTAAATGAATTTGATTTGTAGAATTACATATTTCATTTTATTCACTAGAAATAGTTATCCATTTATTTATACAGAGAAATAAAAGTACTTATTTTCTGGCTTATGTACAAGTTGTCCTGTTGTAAATTCCTTTCTTGAGTCGTCACAGCGACTGTTTTCGAATCGGTGGGTACTGTTTCCCAGCTACAAATTTCTCTCCTCTGATCTCATCACAGTACATCGATAAGTGGACTGCATATAATCGACACGAATGCTAAGCATGTATTTTAATGAAATAAAATTAATATCAATTGACTTTTAAAATAACTTATATGCATATTTCTTGTCGAATATATCAAAAGGCAGCATTAGCAATATTTAAATTTAAATGGTACGATGAAGGAAGTAAATGATTGTCCTGGTAGGAAGCAAAATAATATGCTTATAAAATAAGTTTATTTAAAGTGTCATTACTCTGTTTATTAACATGGTGTTTGCACATATGATGATAATTTTTTACAGTTATACAAGATGTAGTTGCAAAAATTGGGGTACTATGCTTATAAGAAGGATTAATGCGCATTAGTTAGTACCTAAATATTTGAGATTGAGGTGATAATTTTTAAATATGATACGTATTTAGCAGCTGTAACTTCAATGAATCGAGAATGGCAGACAAATGTGATTATAAGAAGGCTTAGAGTATAACAGACTGAGGATGCGAGTGTTATATACAATACAAATTTTTTGACTATAACTTTAATGGAGACGAGAATGGCAGATGGCTCTGCTTCTAAGGAGACTTAGGAAATTACGAACAATATGACCTTGATCGAAATGAGCGATTCCTCGGGTACAAATATTGGTGGCTATAACTTAAATGGTTCGAAAATGGTGGCCAGCTATTCTTATACGAATGCTTATTGCTTATCGCATTGATCATAGTCAGGAGTGGTAACTGTTATATGAATTTCGCGTCTTTAGGTTCAGTTCACAAAAAGTGGCCGACAACTAGGCTTATAAGAAGACTGAAGACACAATTGACCACCTTAAATCGATCGAAGTCATGAATGTTAACCGTGAAATGAATTTGGTGTTTGTTTATTGTGGCATTATGATTATGACGAATTTAAACACAGGATGTTTTCCATAGTGAGTGTATAAAGATAAATACCTGCGAACTGCCCGAAAATGTTAACTTGCATAAAAGCACAACATGGTTTCACCTCCACAGTCCAGTCTTTTCAATTCATTTCATAAATATTTATCCTCATGTTTCTAGGATTTATCCAACAATGACCTTAAATTGAAGGCATATTACTTTTCTACAGGAGGTTGATAGAAAAGTATCTTTATATGGGCCTAAACTATCATCCACTTGTTTTCAAACCTACCCTTTTTATAAATTCCATGCTACCTCATAATAATTTGCAGCTGTTAATTGCAAAGATACAATAAAATGCGCAGCCTCTCACTTTACAAATGACTTGAGATAATAATGTTTTAAATGTGCCAAGCCTGTATTTCCAAGCAATCAAGGAATTAAAGATTTCGCAATACGTTATCGAGTCTTTATAGGGGCTGCTAAATGTTGTAAGGTAAATAGTAGGTAATTTCACTGCTAATTATGCAGTTGTTTCCGTGGTACTGTCGCCAGAATTGCATTTATTACCACTCGCATTTGTAACCGACATGTGTACATTGCAAACGAATTATTTAACTTATGATATACCTTCAAAGAACTGTTTTTCTAAATCCTGTTGTTCGGTAGTTTGCATTTTCTTTTTAATCTTAATGTTTTATTTCTTCTTAAATATTTTTGAATTCATCAAATAATGCTCCCGCTCTGTTGCGTCGCAATTCAAGTTAAGCCAGACCTTATTATTGGCGAAATGTGTTGACAAACGAAGTTAGCTTAGCCTTTACCTGCCCGTACTTGAGAATGAATGCCATTTATTCTATCATGTTTCATCATACATGGATGAAACCGATACTACATGCACTTACATGCCTTCTCTTACATGTCATGCCGTGGTCTGCATTTTTAAGGCGAAGTTTCATGCCAGAATTCTGTTGCACGAAATATGCTGATGGATCTGTCCTGGAGCAACAAAATATTTTTTGCGGTGTTATGAACATGAAGAAATTAAGCCCAGACTGTTTTCCATAGTTAACGTATTAACGATAAATACTTGCGAACTACACGAAATGTTAGAGGCTGCAGAAGGTGAGCGGTTATTCTTCTCGTCTCCCACCAAGGCGAACCAGGTTCGATTCCTGGCGGGGTTTCTGCCGGATTTTCGCATGTGAGAATGCTGTGGGTCGGCGGGTTTTCTCGGGGATCTCCCGTTTCTCCCACCTCTTCTTTCTAGTGCTGCTCCATACTCACCTCGCTTCACCAGCATTGGCTCTCAAGACCTCTATGTTAAGAACTACCCAGATCTCTTCACTCACTCATTCACACTACCCTTTTCAAGGAATTAAACAAATTTTCTACCTGATTGAAAACATGTTTGGATATAAAAATTAGTAGGGCCTACATATATGTCATCTAGTGGCAGTCTTAAGAATTGTATTTGACAGTCCCAGTCAGATCTGGTATCAGATGGCTGCTCTGGAATCTACGTACACGGAAGTAGCAATAGCTTCAGTGAGTATTGAATGGTGGTCAACGATGCTTATAACAAGGTCTTACGTTTGATTGCACATATTGCCTTCATCGATGTCAGGAGTTATATTTGTGACATGAATATGATGACTATAACTTGAATGGAAGAAAATGGTGATCAACTATTCTTATACATATGCTTAGGTTATAACAGGAAATATCACATTGATCAGAGTTAGGAGCAATATCTATGATATGAATTTGATAACTATAATTTAAATGAATGGTAAATGGTGGCCAACTATGCTTATAATAACGCTTAAGTCATTATGGCCATCTCGCCTCAGTCGAAGTCAGGAATGTTATCAATGACACGAATATAATGACTAAAACTTAAACATTTCGGAAATAAAGGCAACTACTATGTTGTATTTGCAGCTTGAACTGATTACATAATTACTTTAAGAAACCTAAGATTATGCATATGTTTACTATATTTAATGTAGCATCGAAAATGTGTGCAATAATCCAAGTTTAATGTTATGTCAGCATTCGACTATAAAACACAAATCAGAAAATTACATTACACTTGTTACATTTACTGACACATTTATATACTTATAAAATCCAATATGGTGCTGGTCATAATCAAATAATCATATTTTCTGACGACATATAGTCTTTTGGCTTAAAATTACGATACAATTGTTTACAGAAGTTAAAAAAATTTATATAAAATTCAATATAAGTACAAAAATTATTTTATAAAATTATGCTTCTCACATGTGGCAGTTGTGATGCCATAATCGAATTCTCCATGAAATACAAGTTCGTAGACATGTCGCTTGATACACTTCTGTCTGTAAGTTTTAAAAGTTAAATTTAAATTAAATAAAAATTAAATTACTAACTGTATAAAAAAACTATGATTTGCATGGTTGATGGTTGTGGAATGAACCTTAATTCTCCTTGAAAGCATGAGTCTTTATACATGTCGATTGATAACCTTATGTCTCTAAGTTTTTTTGCCTGGTGGCCGATGACTGAAACTCTAGAATCTAAGATGGACAACACCCGGGCCCCTAGCAGGCTACGATGGTATTATGAATCGAACGAATGTGACGACAGACTGTACAAGATGAATACCTACAGCAGCATACGATGAGAAGGACGAGAGAGGTTAAAAGTAATGTTAGAACATGAAGTAATATATAGAACGGTCTAGAAACAAGATGGACAACATCAACATGGAATGATAGAGCATGAAGTAACACCTAGAGATGTCTACCAACAAGATAGGTATGTTGGCATGGTATGATACAGCATGAGTTGAAAATAAAATGATGTTATACAAGATTGCAGTGGTGACATCATCCAAGGTGGTGGGAAAGATCAGGTCAAGGTCATTCAAGATGGCAGCAGTGTAGAAATCCCCATGGCACCGAAATCTCAACTCTCGGGAATTAAAAATGGATAATGGGGATCCGTTATGGCTGTTATTTTAGTAGAATTTGCTTGGAAATGCTGCTCAATGTGGCTGGTTTTTGCTCAATTTCAGCCGCATCCAGCCATAATGAGCAAATGTCAGCCACATTGTGCAAAGAAAATATTCTGCGGGAAATTTTGAGGGAAATGCTAGGAGTTTTGAGTGTTATGAGGGAAAGTGGAAAATTTCTAGGAAGAAATGTTAAATTCCAATATGGCTGCTAGCTTCGAAGCTCTGAAGCCCCCAGCCCCAGCCCCTGCCCCCGGCCTTCCTTTTTCTATCTACTCTGGGGTATATCCATACATCCCGGATGTATTCCCAAACTGGATGTCGGCACCTGTAGAAATGAAAAATGGCCCGAATGAAGAAAAAATTAAACGGTTAAGACCGCATACTTGAAGAAACCTTGAATCTACACTCGGAGCTGCAACACCTGCTTCTACGATACCTACATCTCAATATTTTAGTGCAGCTTCTCATCGACATTAGACTGATATTGTGATTAGCCTTGTGGCATGAAGGGGGGAACAAATGCTTTTAATATAACCTAGCGATAAGCAAAGGTAACGTTTTAATCAAGAAATAAAAGGTTACTCAGCAGAAAGTAGTACACATGTACTTATTTCAGGAATATGTTTTCAAATTTACTTATTAAAATTAAACTAAAGCTACTTTCTGTACTTCAAGTATTACAGGTTTAAGTAGAATTTCATCGAGTATGGCAATTATTTTGATGAACTTGTGAGCTATGTAGCATAAATATACTTCTACAACTTTTAAGTACAGAATTTAACTGACGATCACCAGTATTGTGTGGTAAGCATTAAGTTACCAGTTAAATCATCTTCATTCGTACATAAACTGACCACAAAATTAGCGGAAGTAACTCTGAGTGAAATTTGTTTAGTAGCTATATTACGTAAATAACACAAAATGTTTTAACAATTACCTTTTTCTACTGGAACTTTTCTTCTCGGGCGTTCCCACTCAGAAACATGGCCGGGATGAAATCTCCGTCCAGCTACTACGGAACACAGAAAAAAAATTCGTTAGTGTACAAATAAAACATTGCTTATTATTTAATGTAAATGTGGTGGGTTGAGTGATACTAGGTATTTTTTTACAAGTTGCAATCTGTACAAAAAAATAATTCTGGATTATTGCGTCTGAATTAATGTTGCTTGAAAACCAGTAAGGACTGCATAGAATGCAAGGCATGCTGTTTACTGCGGTACACATGCACCGGAGAGATCCACATTCAAGACGAGCATCAGCAAACAGCATCTGCTGCAGTTCAGTTCACAAGGGGAGGTCTCGCACTGCACCGATTCCAGAATCATAAAATTCACCCCAAAAAAATTATTTGTAAATTTACCATACCCATGTATACGTACAGTGAGTAAACGCGAATAGTAATATATTTTCCTATGCATGCATGGTAACATTCCTACAGTTGCTCGGGAAAGAGTTAAATATGTACGAAAGTTCCCAACTTTGTATAGTAACGATACTAAACATGCCCACATTTTCAGCCTGATACGTAGTATTATTACCATACACTGTATAGGTTGAAAACATTCATTACAGTTTAGGAAGTTTACCAGAAAAATTCTTACAGTGTTAAGGGCAGACTTTGAACTACTTAATATATTCTCACTGATTTACCCTAGATTTATTGACATTATCTTTTCATTATGGTAACTATTATATAGAGCAATAGTTGATACAGCATATAGGTAGTTTTCGATTTTAAATTTCAAAAACTTTGCCAAAAATAAGTAGATCATAAAATCAGTAAATATGCCAAAATAATAGTCTTTAAATTGACAAACTAATATCAGCTAAAACTCCAGATTTTGAAATGTAAATATCTAGAAGAAAACACACTTATTTAAATAAACTTTTTAACATGAGCTTTCAAGGAAAAGCAATTCCGTAAAATTAAGTATGTTATTATACATCCGTACATAACAAAATATTATTAATTTTGAAACACATTTTTTTGCATCTTTATTGATTTTTATGGCTTCTATTCTGTTATCATTCGAAAACCAGTCAATAAATTTAAATAGATAATTATACGTGTGAACGTTTGGTTAATTCAAATATATAGTCAATAAAACAATCCTCACTGAAATATATTAAGTAGCCAAAGTCAGTTCTGGTTATATTATTCTAGAGTTCGCACACTGAGAGACTTTTCCATGGCCCACGAGGGCCAAAGCAAACATTTAAACTAGTTTGCTCATCGTGCATTTGTAGTTGTGAAGCGTGTCTACGAGATAACAGTAGGCATTATCATGTGCGTAGTAACTAACCCCCTAATAACTGCTATTATGCCACCACAAACTATCGGAAACCCTTGGCTTCCACTAAAGTTGGCACATTGTTTGCATAAACGCGTGTTTTAAATTGCTAGGACAGTTCCTATAAACAAGTTATAATGCAACTATAGGCTGTTTCCTGTAAAGAACTTTCTGTTATCCAACCTCTTTCCCTATAGTAAGTACACACTACCGTGTGCAGTGACGTGTCACAGTCGCAGCCCAAGGTTCGTTGCCAACCAAGTCAGACAGTTGTTAGTCTTCAAGTTGTAGTGCTAGAGTAATGTTTACATTTCGTACATTCTAAAATATGTTTTACATGTATAATGATCTACAAAACTATAAGTTTTAAACCAATCTTCGTACACATGAAAATTAAAAATGATTATATAAATGCGACGAACTAAGATTATCGTTCTTACATTTGTACCAAATATATATATTTGAGGGAATATTAATGAAATGCCTCATTTCAAATTTGAAAATAAATACATTAGGACACCATAAAGTAACAATATTTCGATAAAAATTAATTTTTAGTTATTTCGAATGCCGATAGGATTTTGAGAGCTAATGAACCTAATATTTTTCTAAAATGTGTTTCTATGAAACAAAAATTTTGTTTTTAACAAGTTCATTTTACAATCGCTGCCATCGAAATATATCAGAAATGTGTATACTTGGACAAATGTGTATATGTTTATATAAAAGTATCACGATTCCAGCCTGAAATGAGTTTTAAAATGGCAAATCAACGATATTTCAACAAAATTCCGAAGAGACCCTATTTTAAGCAAAATTCAACTAAAACCACAGCCATTTTGGATCATATAGTATATAATAAGGAATTAATTAATTATTTTCTCAGTCTTAAGCCAGCAGTTGTCGAAGTCAGCTCGTGTCGGGAGTGTATCACCGAGAGGTTACATCAATCAACATATTTTACTGAGAGGTTGACATCAATCAACAGACTGAACTTAGGCATACTACAAACATATCCGAGAGGTATACTTCAATTAACAGACGTCTCCGAAGTATTCATCGATGTATAACTTCAACACTTGGTAATATGCCCGAAGGTCACTGCTGTGAAAACTGTGATGAAGAATGTGTTAGAGTGTTTAATGCCATTTTAGCATATGGACAAAGCAAAACGTTTTTAAGTTTAGATATTGAGAATCTCTTGCTGCTACCTAAAGCCTTTATACTAACTTTTGCGGGAAGTAAAAGATGGATACACGTGTATCTGTTCCTCTCAGAGGAATTAAGAGGTGATGAGGACATAGCCTCGTATTTGCCGTGTAATGAAAATTGCCCATATGGTACACAGGCATTTTTCAGTCACCAAACACAATCCCTCTGAGAAAAGATTGTGTAATGCGAAGGTGGCAAAACGTAATGGCACTTCTTAAACATCCAGTTTTACCAAGAGACGATTCCGGTATTGATGATGTAGATTCGGAAGCCACAACTGAACTTCTGTAAACAAAATTAGACTTTTTAAATTCTGATGTAAACATGATTGAAACTTGTAATTATATAATTAACAATCATGATGTGCTACGTGCAAGGTTTCGAAAATTATCAAGACAAGTCTTTTATTATTAAAGAACTTGCAATTTCAAATGCGAGTGATGCAAATGACACAAACGTACTAACTTTCAAAGCTCCTAAACCTTGGTATACTTTAAAACCTGAAATTAAAATGATGTTTCGGCCACGAACTTACGAAGTACACGACCTAAAATGGGACTCTGGTGACATAGATTACTAAGACAATTTCCACTATGTGAATGATGCGCTTCTCGAAGACTATTCGGTATGCGTGCTTGAAAATATGCAGAAGGAAATTTTTAAAAGTCTGGTACTAATGCAGAAATTATAAACATCAGAAGATATAATGACTGTTCTAGCATTAATTCTCTAGTAAATTCCTATAACACTAATCATTGTGACAAAAAAATGTTTTGTTCGCAATGCAAAAGAGAAACTTTAAGAGAATATTTATTTATATCAGCATACTACCCACATGTAAAGATATTAATTAAAAATGGTTTGTTACAGGTTCATACTTATGTAAAAATTTTGAAATTGTGACATTCAACCCAGAGCAGACATACGACAGTATTACTCCAGGTTACAAGAGAGTGTCGTTCAAATCTCTAAAGAACATATACTCCCAATTCCATATGTGTAATGGAGATAAACATTGGAACTTTGCCCAAAGTTTCGCAGTAAATAAATACAAAGAATGAGTATTGTGTTATGAACAAGATGATTGTCCGGTTTTTAACATGCAGCCCAATAGCGAACTGCACTGTTCGTCTTGGGATATGTATTTTAAAAACAGAAATGAAAAAATAATCAGGGAACCAGGATTTAGACGAATTGAATATAAATTAAGTAGAGAGTTCTACGACACTCCTACCTTGTGGACTGAAACATGTAATAACAAGAAACACACAATGCAAATGCAAGCAAATAACAGCATTAAAATATCGCCTTGCGGTATGTGGGAATGTGAGGTTTGGCAAACAACAGTTGTGTTTGTAAATTCAATTTAACCAAGTTGAAATTAGGAAAATGTCAATATTATGTTTAAATCTACTCAGTTGTACACTCCTGACAAAATGTGTAAACATTTTCTTTAAAAATATTTAAAGGTACAAATATACAGCAGCAGCACGTCAGTTACGACAGAGAGGTTCGACTCGTCACTTCAATACACTAGTATTACTCCAGGTTACAGGAGAGTGAGGTTTCGACTTGAAGAAGATAGTACACTACAGATACAGATGTGCACTGGAGATGAACATTGGTGTTTATTGCTAATTAGTCCTGATTATACTTTAAAAGTTTTCGACATTTGTTATGGGCAAGGTTCTTGTCCTTTGTATAATTTACATCCTGACAGCAAGCTACCTTTCAATGACAGTCAACTATAATGTGAAGTCAGAGTGTCCACATCATAAAGTGTACATCATATAAGAAAATCAAATACATTGTGCAGAAGGAATTTATTTGTTGTTCCCTTAATATAGTTTGGACAGAATAATGTAACAAGCAATATTTTACATATATAGGAAACCAAGGATTAACTACCCCCTGTGGCATGTGACAATGCAACAATTTCAATGCAAGAACATCTAATCTGGCAGACTATATAAAGGAGAGTGTTTAATATTAAAGTGTCAGTCATGGCTAGCATATTCGACCCTACAGTTGCATACGTGGTCTTATAAATAGGTTACCAAAGAGTTTCCTTTAAGTCTTATGGCGGTATTTTACAAGTTCATGTCTGCAACGACATCGAACATTGGTGCTACACTATTGATTCCAGTCTCTGCATTCACTATGGTGAAGGTTTAGTAAGCAACAATTGTGATATGAGGTATCTCTGCCCCGACAGTGAACTACCATCTACATTTGAAGAGCTGATGTTAGCCAGTCTTAGTGAGGAGTTAGAAGAGGAGCACGGAAATGGGGTAATCTCCTACCAACTCACCAGACCTCATCACGAAACCACAATCCATTTGAAGGAGACCTGCGATGGGGACATCCACAACTTTATTTTGGAGCAAGGTGGTTTAGTTTTTCCTTCCATGTGCAACTTATATGTGTGTGAAGTGGCTAATACAGAATAATGTTCTTGCCTAAATACAAGTATGTGTTTATTAATAATGGTTTGTATACTGTAACTTAGAGCATAGAATATTCACATTTTGTTGTTAAAGAAATGTGTGAGTAGGACATTCATTTCGAATGTACGCATTTCTCTCTATCTTTGACAGCACATAGTAAACCATCTGGTTTTGATTCCAGTTTAACTAACTGCAATAGTTCTAAATGTCTTGAAACGAGTACAGACTGCATAGAGTATAACGAAAGCATAAGCTTATGGGCGAGCACATTGTAACAACATTTTGTGAGGAAGAAAAATATTTGAAGCATGTTCTTTATAGTAAAGACAGTGTTTTAACCTATCAGTATTTCGAAGAATGTGATAATAATCTTCATACATTATATCATTATCACAAGAACAAGTTCAGTTACGTGGCTCATATTACATGTGTTTCAACAAAGTGTTACATTCACAGAGCAATAAATTTAGCATTTTTAAAGTTTATCCCTCAAACACATTTTAACTTGCAAAAATAGAGAAGTTATATATATATATACAGCATTCCTTGCTAATTGTTCTCAGTGGAGGTTGGTTTGCATACAAGTAACATTATGTTCTTTCATTAAGTAAATCCTTATGTTAACATCAAACCAGACAAGTCTAATATATTGTATACATTATGGTGTAGCGGAATTCTACACGAATTTACCGAGTCTTGTGATGATATGTTCCATTTTAAGGTTATTTATTTCCTGCTGAGAGACAAAAAGTCATAAATTAATTCAATGCAGTGATGCGACTAAATGTTCTGTATTTTATTGGCCTGCAACACCACTGTCATCTAGAATTGAAGACATACATTCACTCCATGTCGAAACATATCCAGACTTAGTTGAAAGTGTTGTATTACAATCCCCTTAATGAAAAGAAGTGTCTATTCAGACAGGATAAAACTGGGGCTTAAGAAACGTTCTCTTCTCAAAAGTATATTTCAAGAAGGGAATTTGGATCCAATTCTACAAAAATGTTTGAAAACAATGTCTACTGAATTTGCAAATAGCTTATAACTTATGTTAAAATATCTGTAGGTCACCCTATACTTACTTGTGCTATGTATCACCTTGCGTTAAAATTTTTGTGGAACATCCTATACCTAATTGTGCGATGTATCACTTTATTTTAAAATCCTTGCAAGGTTTTGGGTACTGAAGGTCTGTCGACTCCTGTAGTGTTAGAGGATATTTGGAAGTTTGAGGAGAACAATGGTATTTCTATCAATGTTTACTGTGTTGTAGCATGTTCCATATGCTTATAGCATTTTGTTGGTTTATTCATCCAATCCAGCATTATCTAACTACTTTGAGTTTGTGGGTGATGATTGTATGAACCAGTTAGTAGATAAATTGGTTGAATTGTCAAAGTGGGTTGCAGGAATATACAGTGTAACACTTCACTGAAGCCAAAAACCTCTACTGATGAAGCTAGGTTGGTGGCTCAGAAATATTGTCATATTTTTAAGAAGGAACACGGTACAAATACTGTGGTCGACAAAGACCATCTGACTGGGGAAATAAGAGGGGCCCCTCATAATAAATGCAACTTGAACTTCAGACTGCTCAAGAAACAACTTGTCGCTGTCTTTCATAAACTGCAAAACCATGATGCTCACTTTATCACAATTCCATTGGCTGAACGTCATGTAACAAGATGCGATGGAACCATGGTAATCGAAAACCTAGTTAGAATCGTGGTGATTGGAATTACCCTTGAAAAGTACAAATCCATCACCAAATGTATTCCCAATGGGATTGACTCAAAAGCAAAGGCACAACATTTCAAGTTACATTTCATTGGTTCCTTTTAGTTCATGAGCGATTCTCTAGAAAATTTGGCAGGTAATCTGAAAACCATGCAATTGAGTATCACCTACTCGATGTTTCCAGAAAACACCCAATTTGAATTGGCAAAATGGAAGGGAGTGTTTTCTTATGACTTTGTTTAGTCCGAAGACAGTCTGATGTACAGGTCACTCGCATCAAAGGACATATTTCATAATGTTATGAAAGGCAAATTGGTTAGCTATGAGGATTACACTCTGCCCAAGCTGTGTGGGATACATTCCACTGCATAAACCTGCTGCAGTATGCCATTAAGTGTTTATGTGTGAACACTTATTTGCTGGCAGATGTTTTTGAAAATTTCATGACTATGTTTGGCTCATTACGGTCTTGACCCCGCCATGTACATCACAGCTCCAACCATTGCATGGAAAAATTTATTGTCGATGACAGATGCGCAGATAGAGCTTTTGACTGTCCCTGATATGTGCCTTTTGGTTGAACGCAGGGTTAGGGGCAGAATTACCCAGATTTCCAGAAGTTGTGCGGAAGCCAATAACATTTAAATGGGTGAAGAGTACGACCCCAGTGTGGTATCGAAATATATCTGCTATTTAGATGTAAATTGCCTCTACAGCCACACTATGAGTGGGTCGAGGCTGACGTGTTTTCATCGTGGGATTTTGCAAACACAGTGAATGATGGGGACACATGGTTTTTCGTGTAAGTGGTTTTGTGGTTTCCAGACAAATGTCACAATGTGCTATCAGATTTGCCATTGGCTCCAGTAAAGATCATACCTCCTAATGGCTCACATGAAAAACTTCTTTTGACACTCATACCATGGAAGAACTATGCTATTTACTGGGAAACACTGAGGGAGGCTTGATATATGGAGCCACACTTGACTCTGTGCATTGCATTTTGCACATTAAGTAGAAGGCTTGGGTGGCTCCATACATCGAGTTTAACATTAAGAAGCGTGTCCAGGATGCAAATGACTTTGAGAAATCGTTTCTTAAACTAATAAATAATGCAGTGCATGGAAAAACTTTACTGGATGTCCTCCGGGAAAGGAACATAAGAGTCGTTACAAGATATGACACTATATATGGAGTGGCAGAATTGATTAGGTGACCTACATTCCAGGCACAACAGATAAGCAATGAGAATATTGTTCTTATGGAAATGTGAAAGAGCTCTATTACATTTAACAAGCCTTTGTACACTGGTGTTACCAATTTCGATCTTTCCAAACTAACCCTTTACGAATTTCATTACCAGTACATGTGTCAGAAATTTCCTCTGCCAGCCTTGCACTTTCTTTACTGCTATACAGAATGTGATGGTCTATTCTGTTGCTTGCGAAGATGTCTATAAAGTATTTGCCTCAGATTTAAAGATGTGGTTTGATACATCCAACTGTAAGCTCTATAACCCGCAATGATTCTAATACGAGAACAAAGGCCGTACCGGAGGTTATGTCCCAAGCTTTACACATAAATTGTTTCTAATGTGCAGTGTATATGTAAGGTGAAGGGTATAAAACCCAACATGCTGCAGTCCCTCCAGTATGAGTATTTTATAGAGATCGCCTCGATGACTGCACCAGGGTTCTGGGGACCCAATACCAGTTCTGTTTGCGTGGTCACGAGGTTTACACAGAATACGTAACCAAAGTAGTGTTATCAGATTTAGATGAAGCGCTTCATTGAGCCGGATGAAGTATCGAATTTAACCTGGGGGCACTATAAGATCCCACAGTAATTTTTTCTTACCCAACCACTTTAGTTTCAGTACCACAACAAATGCAGGTCTGTCACCATCACCCCCACTGTCAGCACCACACCCAACACCACACCCTGCTCCACACTGCAATCTGCATCGCTGTGGTCTTCAAACCTAGTGCATAAGCATCACTCGAGATATCGTTCCAGCATACCTCTTCAAAGCTACTGCTTTGCCCTAGCTGTAGGGTTTATCTTCAGAAACTCAACATCGTCCCAATAACCCCTGTGGTCCTTTATGTCACCCAGAAATTACTCTTCGCAGCATGGGATTGCATCATGTTATATAAGAATTTCAGTCTACAAAGTGCTACGTTTATGTGTGGGGGCATCATAGGTGTTGGTGTGTGGTTGCTTACCAAATTTACCCGGATGTGACGTAGAGGACGCCAAAACATAGCGCCTCAATGGACGACATCCCGAAGTGCCTTTTTATATATATAATATATCATTTTTAGTTTTAATCAATGTAAATAATAATTTTTACTGTGTGTTAATGAATGTGTGTAAACGATTATTACCCTTGCATAAAGATTTTTTACGTGTTTTAAAAATTAAGATGCAAATATATTTCAAGGAACATTTTTGGTAAAATTTTTGTAGATGTTTTAAGAAAGTTTGTGATAAATGTTTGTGTAGTTTTAAATATTTGTTTGTAAACCTTGCATGATTTGTAAAAGTTTCTGTAAGGTTTGTAGAAGTTTTAAAAAGTTGTTTAAATTATTGTAAAGTTATAAATATTTGTGAATAATGTAGTTTTAAGGATTTTTTTTAAATTTATTTTCAATGTTGAAGGAAATAATGTGACTTGTTATTTAATAGTTTGAATTCCATTTGTCACATTTAATATTATATAAATATTTATGTTTGATTATTTGTGGATGAGTTGCAATAATTATTGTTTTTATGCTATGTGAACACCAACAAGTATGGAACTGGAAAAGGCCGAGAAATGAATTTACTCTGAAATAATGGAATGAGGAAGAATCCCGAGAAAGCCTAGCTGAACTTGAAACACACAATGGTGAGACAAGCTACACTATTGCTAATGTTTGATATAAGACGAGGTAAATAGACTCTTGCCCTGCAGAGTAAAGCTAAGGAATGTTTAGTGGCGAGCTCCACATCACTAGCTAGCAACTACTTTGTCTTACAATAGGTTTCAGCAGGTATTAACAGGTTTCTACAGGTTATAACATTCACTCGAAAAATTTCGAGTATCACTTATAAATTACTACTGCTGTGAATCAACACATTTGTCTGCTGTGAAGAGATAATATTCTTCAACTGTGTGCTGAAATTGATTTATTTTTTTAACACTTTAATGATACATTAAAAAATTTTGCAACACTGGTCCTCCTCCTCTTCTCCCTCTCCCTCCACCACATTCGCCTCCACATTCACACTAAGACTTAACACATAAGACTTAACACTAGCACCACATCCCAAGACAGCTCAACAGATTGTATCACCTGCAACCTTGTCCCTGCTCCACACCTTGCTCCAACTGCTCCCACCTTGCTCAACTGCTCACACCTTGCTCCACCTGCTCACACCTTTCTCCACATGCTCCACACGATCCACACATTGCTCCACATGTTTTACACCTTGCTCCACCTGATCCACACTTTACTCCACAGCTTGCTCCACACACACTCCATAATTAACTCCACACAGCACCTCACATAGCACCTCACACAACACCTCACACAGCACATTGCTAGCACCGCATAGCTACCCAATTGGCTCCCCAATCTTGGGGTAAGTTATATTTAATCAGTCAGTTTGTCTGGTATAACCTGTATTTCGTTGCGTGTTTAGAATATTGGTATTGAGAGTCGATTAGGGTGAAGCAAGTAAAGTATGTGTGAGTGTGACTTTGTGTATGTGTGTCAGTGTGGGAGGGGATTTTTGTCAGGCGGAGGGGGGTCTGGAATGACGGTGAGTTGTAATTTTATATTAGCTTGGTTCTTGCCATTTGTTTAATAAATACAGTTACATTTGTGCATATTAATATAAATTGCATGATTAAAGTCTTTTTAATGAATTTATTTCAGGTATTTTGGTTAGCAATTGCAGTAATTTGTTTGGTAACCTATTTGAATGTCTCTTTTCATTAAAAAAATATTTACTTCGCTGAAAATATTTATTTAAATCCTCGCCTCCTCGCCTCTATATCCAGACATTCGACCTGAATGGAGATGTGTTACATCAACTCATTCTTCCACCAGTAAAAAAAAATTTAATATCCCTTAGACCACTCTTACACTAACATTAACACCTATATAAGCCATTACAACCCACTCCTTTGGTCAGTTGGTTCTAGGTTGTCACAGAGGACACATCGATGCTGCTCTGCCATCTTAACCCTTTCAACACCAATAAAAAAGTAAGAAAATTTAATATCAAAGAATAAAAAGTCTATTAAAGAATTATTTTATTAATCGATTAATGCGATTCATCAAATCAATCAATCGATCATATTAATAAATCAATTAATTAAACAATTATTTAATGTCATTTAAATATCAGTATGCTAATTATGCACTTGTGTCACTTTTGCATCAAATGCGACTTAGGCATCTCTTGCCCTAAGTGTGCCAGAACATTCCCGCTGTCTCTACTAGCATCGTTTTAATATAATTGTTAAACAACTTGCATCAAGTGAAATAACAACGAATAAACGAATAAAACAAATCCTCAACCCTCTTGCTCCAACCCTACAGTCCCCAACTGTGTCGGCGCCTATGCTAGACAACTAAACGTTTCGCTTATTCATCTCAGGACAAGCTAGATTTCACACATATGTACGTTTGTATTGCCATTGTAGTTGGTCCGAGGGTTATGTGGCACCTCCTGGAGGACTGGGTCGCAATAATAAACTCGCTACAAAAGGAAGTTCGATGGCCTGTCACTGTGAAAGTAAGCAGCCATTGAACAGTACCTACGTATGAATATTATGCAAACGAATATGGAGCCTAGCCTGCAGGGAATTGAATTCGCACATTTTCCGGTCTGTTAATAGGATAAAAGTAAAAAGTTGTGGCCATACGAGTTTTTTCTACCCTTCCTAGAAAAACGGCTTATCCCTACATCATGTATTTGCTGATAAGGGCTGTTCACTTCTGAAAGTTCTGCTTAAGATCTACTTGGACGCACGTGTAGTCTTCCGCCTTGTGTAAAATTAACACTGTTATGGCCCTCAGCAGTTTACTAGTGCATCGATCAAGTGAAACTGTGAGATTATTAGAAAAGTAAATATTTCACAAATTTGTTCTTTCTTAAACTCCAACTCGTTAAAAAAAAAAAAACTAAAAACCAAATAATTTAAGTTGTTACACATGGTTATCTAATACTTTTAAATTGATGTTAAGATATGAAACTATCTTCCATCCATTGTTACCAACTTTGATGGGCGTATAACACTCAGTGCATTCGTTATAGTATATGTAGGCAGGGGCAGGACTTATTTTTCTGAGGTTGATTTCAAAAGTGCTCTCGTTATCGTGAACAGCCTTTACACGCGTTACGATCAAACCAAGATAAATTTTCCAAAGAATAATTTCAATGGATTCCCCTAGAGGTGTGATTGTGCAGGTTAAGGGGAGCGTGGCGAAGTGTAACGGGAGTGGCCTTGAGTGGACTCGGTGGGGCAGAGCGACCTCGCCGTCAGCTACCACGGCCTTGGCGCCGCGCCTTGGGGCCGACGACACTCTCCAGTCTCCAGTTTACGTCATCGCCCGCCCGCCGCTACCGCGTTTTAGCGCACTTCGCAATATATAGTCTACTAGCTCTTACCCGTTGCTCCCCGCGTGTCACATAGTTCTACCCACTGGGCTACTGCGGCTCCACTATTGGGTGCTCTAGCCCCTGACCAGCTGCGGCCCAATTATTGAGTTCTCTACCCACTGGGCTACTGCGGCCCTACTATTGGGTTCTCTAGCCACTGAGCTTCTGCGGCCCTACTATTGGTTTCTCTAGCCAATGAGCTTCTGCGGCCCCCTTATTGGGTGCTATAGCCACTGAGCTACTGCGGCCCCCTTATTGGGTTCCCTAGCCAATGAGCTTCTGCGGCCCCCTTATTGGGTTCTATAGCCACTGAGCTACTGCGGCCCCCTTATTGGGTGCTATAGCCACTGAGCTACTGCGGCCCCCTTATTGGGTGCTATAGCCACTGAGCTACTGCGGCCCCCTTATTGGGTGCTATAGCCACTGAGCTACTGCGGCCCCCTTATTGGGTTCTCTAGCCAATGAGCTTCTGCGGCCCCCTTATTGGGTTCTCTAGCCAATGAGCTTCTGCGGCCCCCTTATTGGGTGCTATAGCCACTGAGCTACTGCGGCCCCCTTATTGGGTTCTATAACCACTGAGCTACTGCGGCCCCCTTATTGGGTGCTATAGCCACTGAGCTACTGCGGCCCCCTTATTGGGTGCTATAGCCACTGAGCTACTGCGGCCCCCTTATTGGGTTCTATAACCACTGAGCTACTGCGGCCCCCTTATTGGGTTCCCTAGCCAATGAGCTTCTGCGGCCACCTTATTGGGTGCTATAGCCACTGAGCTACTGCGGCCCCCTTATTGGGTTCTATAGCCACTGAGCTACTGCGGCCCCCTTATTGGGTGCTATAGCCACTGAGCTACTGCGGCCCCCTTATTGGGTGCTATAGCCACTGAGCTACTGCGGCCCTACTTGCTAGATATATATCCACTGTGTCACTGTGGACCCACTTGGAATAACTGTAGCCACTGGGCCACTACGGCTTTATGGGAGGAAATGTTTACAGCCCATAAACAAAAGAAAAAGGAGAAATGACGAACGAAAATTTTTTAACAATGCTGTTTTATACAGTAATCAATCATAATGAAAGCTTAATCCAGTACATATTTACAATAAGAATTTTCCTGAAGTAATTAGATGTTTTTCTGGAATAAAAAGTAGCCTATGTCCCTCTCCGGCCCTTCAACTATATCTGTGCAAAAAATCACGTCGATCCGTTGCTCCGTTTAGACTTTATCACGAGCGTTTTATACTTGTATTCATAAACTTTTTTTTCTGTTAAATTTATATGTTATTCATATTTTACCTAAAAATTGTAACGCTTTATTCATAAATAATTTGAATAAAATACAGTGAGAAAATAAGTATGTTGGTAATGCTTATTAATAATTTTTCGTAAAAGCTATTCATGGTAAAATGAGTACTTTTGAAAGCCCTGCTGAAGATCTACTTGGATGCAAGTTGTGTATGCTTCCGCCTCATGTAAAATTAACACTGCCATGGGTCTCATCACTTTAACCATGCGTCGATCAAGTAAAACTTTGAATCTATTAAAAAATTAAATATTTCACACATCTTTTTTTTTTTTAAAGCGAAAGCTATAATCCAACTTGTTACAAATTGTTACCTATTACTTTAAATTTGACGTTAAGATACGGAATTATTTTCCATTCAGCGTTGCCAACTTTGCTAAGCCTATGTTACCAAGTGCTCCCGTTATAATATATAGGCAGCGACTTTTTTTCTAATGTTGGTTTCAAAAGTGCTCACTTTATCGTGAACAGCCTTCATACAAAATACTGTTGCACTGAGTGCAGCGCACGAATGCCGGGGGTTTCCCCCTGATGTGATTTTCCAGACTTAGTTTAGCTTAGTTTGCACGAGGCGGAGGAATATCCTGGAAGTAGAACTTTAGCAAGGCTCCAGGAAAATCTGAAGTAACCGTAAATTGATTATATCCACGGTTGGCTGAGATCTTTTAAAAGCCTTGCTTTAAATATACATGCATATTTTTCCACTACATGTACTATTAAAATTGCTATGGGCCTGGCCACTTTATTCCTGCGCCATTCAACTGAAACAGTGAATATTACAAAAGTAAATTGATAATTTTGACACTGATGTTTGTAGAGAAAAAAAAAATTATTTCTGTATTCCTAAATGTTTACCTGACTGTTTTTAATCAACGTTACTACATGGAATTACTTTCCCTCCATCGTTACTAAATTTACCTACTGTGCGTGCTAGTTGGCAGGCTTGTTGAAATAAATGCAGGTATGTATAGACTATTCACGGTAAAGTGAGCACTTTTGAAAGCCCTTTCATTTGGAAAAGTATTAAATAAGTAAGCGTTAACTTCCGAGTGCGGTGGGATATAAACACTGTTGTTGTTACTTACATGGCTATATTTTTTTAAAGAGTTTGTTAAAGGATGAAAAGAATATCTGGAAGGGAAAAATGATTAGGGCATCAGAAGTGCTCACTTTACCGTGAACAGCCTATAGATAGATCAGAATTAGGTAACTCCGACAGTGAGTGTCCATGATTCGCGAGCATACACCTACAATGCATGACAGCTAAAATAATCCAATCACGAAAGTGGATCTGCGCTCTGGTGTTTTGGAGTACAAGAAGTCCTGAATCTTTTCTCGAAAAACAGCCGATATTTTTCAGAGGTTTGTATGAAAGTGCTGAATGAACAGTGGATAGCTTGTAGCCTGCTCTGGCAGCCTACTGTTGCCGGGAGACGTCTGGGCACACGAGTTTCCGTGTACTCTCTAGACAGTGGCTCGGCACGGACCGGTCTGTAGCGGAGCGGCAGGACAGCGGCCCGGCAGTATACACGCGGACATAAAAACATTCGGCGAAACCGGACACGGAGGAAGTTTAACTGGCTACACCAGAAAGCAGTGCTCTTGTGACAGTGTGTGCGGGATGATTTCGTTACCGTATGCGTGCGCTGTTCGACAGAAGTGAATTGCTTTTCTGTTATTGAGCGCAAATGTTCTGTTAAAATATTCACCAGTATCGAATTAAAATCGCGTTAAATAAAAGCAACAACGATGGAGGTGTAATAAATATATTATGTGGTTTGATGCTTCGGCGGATGACATGTTTCGTTTTCACATTTGCATAACACGAAGACAAAATAAATGTATTACAAAGGCTTGCACCTTGAAAATGTGGAAGGAGGGGGGGGGGGATATAAATATTGGATGTGACGATTTACAGCCCGGCGTAGGAAATATCTCGAGGAGAATCGATTACTCAGAAGACAATTTATGTTCACACAATATACCAACATTGAGGGGTTCGAGACAGCATAATGTCAAGCCAACGTAAACACGTGTTACAGCACAGCGGTGTTACTTCTAACAAAAATACAAAAATTATGCAAATAATAACACATGCATTCGTACAGATATGTCATCTATTTAGCCAATGTCGAATGTAATGTCCTAGCATATTTATAGTTGTTGGCACGATCTTTTTTATGGTATAGAATTTGTGAATTGTGTCTCATATTGCTCTCTTGTCGAAATCAATCGCAAACAACCTTTAGTTTTGGGGCGGCGAATAAATGTGTAACAAAGAGTAATGGATATAAAACATCTTTACATATAATAATGTTACATTAAATGACAAACGAATATTTAGAATAATCACTGCTATAGAATAACACAAAATAGAACTGACAAAAGATAAAAACAAATTGTTATTTATATTTATATTCCAACGCATAACGTGTTCTATGAAATTCAAGCCAAACTATACATGTTTTAAATCAACGTTCAAAACACTTCCCCCTGTAACTGCATTTAATTTAGCGCAAATATAGGCAGGCTAATTCCAACCTGCATGGCAGAAAATCATAAAAATGTGGAACAACCACTGAATGTATTATGTAAATTGTAACTTTATCTCCATTGAAATAAGCAATTTGTTGTTCGCTTTAAATAAGTTCATATTTCCACTGGCATTGTTCTGAATTACCTATTGCCTACCTTCTGTGACGCAATCGGTTGAATGTTGAGCGTGAGTGGTTCCGGTTTTGAATCCCGGGTAGAGCATGGGTTTGATTTATGCTCGTCAGTATGTGTCACCCTTTCATGGGAAACATCACTTCCAATACGAACACAGTTGTCACGGAATTAAATATGTGTGTGATGTACATCTGGAAATGTATTTGCATTTTGTCTTGTGCTTTTACAAGCAAAACCTTCGATAGTAGTATCCATCTGAATACTTGCTTTTACTTGTAAATAAGTGCATTAACCTACTCAGTGGACTTGCGAGATATAGATATTTAATATTACAGTTACACTTGTATTTCAATTACATTGGTAAATAGCGAATGTAAAAATATAATACGCTATCGAAAATATCTTTATGTGTGCCATAACTGTAATAAAAAGATAATATTTTATATTATATCTAAAACAAACAGGCTGCAACGCGAAATCGAACCTGCGCGTTCTTGAGCAAATACGTGTGAACGTAACTTCAACCCCAACTAACAAATTTACCTAACGATAGCGTTAGTTTCGAAACTGTTTGTCTAGTCAGTTGCCATACATATAATTTTAACCTGTTAATGTTTTAATTTTTAATGCTTTTCAAATACAGCTACATATTTGGACATATTTTGTTTCATAGTCGAGAACTTATTTTTTCTTAGTGAACGTTACGTTTGGAATACCCACTTGCTGTTGCATTATGCAGTTTCTTTAAAAATTTCGCAAAATGTACATTCTGGGAGGACCAACTGTAGCTGTGTATGTTTTCCATAATTTTCCCCCAGTATCTCTAAAGTATGCCACTCTTCAGTATGTGGTAATTCCACTTTGCACAGTATACTTTGACTGCTGCGCGCAGACTAGATATATCTTCCTATTTTGGCCGACAGCCAGCTTCTTTCCACGCCAGTAATGGCTGCAAAGAGGAATCGTGCAGCTGATCTTTCCTAATATCCTAATAACTCCAGGTAGAAGACCCATCACATGATAGAGAACCTTTAGTTCTCGTCTCCTGTACCTTCAGTAGTTCGCCGCCTTTGTCTTCCTGGCGTTCACAATGGCGATAGAATTGCTCACATGGACACATATAAAGTGTATCTGCAGTGCTGTGAAGGGCATCCAGATCTGTGCTGCATTTCAATGTCATATTCTTGAAGATGCTGTATCTACCGAGCTATTTGAACTTCGGGATGCTTAAAGTTTAGTAGCATTGTCGGATCTTAGAATAAATTGTATGTCATAAAGGTACAGGTGGAAGTATGAAATTGCCTTCACCATTGCCATAAGCTCCCTGTGTGTAATACAGTAATTTCTCTCTAGCTTATGCAATGTCATACTGAAGTATGTTCTAGTGGTTTTTCCTTCCCATCCTGAACCTGAGATAACACAGCTACATTGCCTACATCACTAGCATCAGTGTCCAAAATGAACATGCCTTCACATTTCGGCAAACCTGGGAATGGTGAAGATATCAGAATTTAATTTATGTTACCAAAAGTATCTTCACACTCGGTGGTATAATGAAATTTCCTTTTTGCCTCAGTCAGTTCATGTAGTTGCTTGGCGGAAGTGGAGAACTCGGGTACAAATCTACAGTAATAGGAACATAATCCCAAAAAATTCTTCGATTTGGTGTAGTAAGTTGGTGTCGGCCAATTTCTTATTACTTTGGTCTTCACGGGGTATTTTCCTAGTCCATGGGCCGACACTCCATGTCCAAAAAAATATTTTCTTTTCGAAGAGGTGGTTTTTCTTAGAAACTAGTCTCAAGTTGGATGCGGCTACTTTCTGGAACACAGAATTAAAGAATGATATATGTTTTTTTAATGTCATTTCTGTCACAACAATGGCATCTAGATAATCCTGTCAGGTATCTAAAGGCAGACCTTTTCCCATCAGGCGTTCGAAGGTGGCAGGACCATTACACAGCCAAAAAGGCATAGTTTTGAACTGCCAGATTCCTTTCCTTTGGACACGAATGGCAGTCTTCTCTTGGCCTTCTGGGGCCACTTCGAATTGCCAGTACCTGCTCTTCATGTCCAAAGTAGAAAACCATCGCGAATCTGCTAAGTTGTTCAATGTGTCATCTATCATTGGAAATTGATAAAAGTATTTATTTATCAAATTATTAAGCTGGCTATAATCTACACAAAACCTCAGCGAGCCATCTTACTTCTTAACAAGTACAATGGGTGTCGACCATGGACTAACAGAAGGTTCTATCACATCTGACTCCCTCATTTCCTACATAATTTCCTCAACTACCTCATGCGAAGCTAGTGGCAGTCATCTTTGTGGCTGCTTTATGGGCTGGCTTCTCCTGTATTGATGTTGTGGCTGGTATTGTTAGTCCTTCCAAGGTAATTTGGTGTACACGAAAAGGCATCCCTATACGTCTGCAGTAATTCAGAGACAGTCATCTCCTGGTGTCAGTTAAGATTGTCTCTTGCTCCTAACAGCTCATCCGGTACTTCTAGGAGAGGACATTCTATTTGTTCTACTCTAGAAACTTCTGGAACAATTTGAAGTATCTGTGTGACCTTTATTGCAAACACCTATCATGGCGAATAGCACTATCGGACAAATTTATCATTCTAAATGTAAAACTGTAAGAATTAGACAAGACGTATTTCTTGCTACAAAGACTTTACCTGGCAGAATGCGATTACTCTCTACTGGATCACTCAGACCTATACGCCTGGCAAAATTTTCTTGACATCTGTCTGTAGTGACAATTTCACTAGAAGCAAGCAGCACAGTGGGTTGACCACACAAACAACTGGGCAGCTAACTGGGGAGGATAGATCATTCCGTGTTGACACCACCAACAATGAACTGCCTAACCATAGCACACCAAGTCGAGTATAGATGCAGCACCCCAGCCTACGCAGAACATCAAGCCCCAAAAGATATTCCCCCTCTATTTCTGCTATGTATATATAGGTGGGGCTGAATTCCACCGACAAACTTCATGAGGTAACTCTTTATGCAAAATCAAGTGGAAAATACATAGGACACTTTGTACCTAAACAAAGTATTAAGGGCAAAAGAAGTCCTCGAACAAAAGATTTTGGAATGTATTTTTGCGAAATATCGGAAACCAGGTGAGATAAAAGTACAATTCGCAGAATATTGTTTTATGTTATCGGGATCTTCAACTTAAGAGAAAATTCACAATAATAACACTCCCTGCTTACGAGAATAACATGAGTGGCCACCATCTTATTGCCGGCAACTTACTTACCGTTGGAAATTATGAACGATCGATGCTGGTTTATTAAGCAGCATGACCTACGAAACAAAAATGGTCCCCTTGTTGCAACTGCCTAGGACCCACCGTTTTAGTTTGAAACGCACACAAAAATTCCGCTGGATTCCGCTGCAGCTATACAGCGCCTCGTACGTAGGCAATACGTCTTCATACGTGTATGGTAAGCTACTGTTCTTAAATTACAAATAATGGTAGAGGACATTAATACGTACTGTAAACGACAATTACCGTGCATTAAGAAGCCTACGATACGGTATCCGACAATGTATTCCAGGCAACAGTCGTAGAGAATCCCTACATGAAGTATTGGTATTGCCTATGTGCCTGGAACTGTATTACTGTCACTGTTGTGTACTGTAAAGACTATTGTTTATGCGCCTGGACATGTATCGCTGCAGCCGAAACTTTATGTATGTGCGTTTTGTACAAAGCGCTGGTCCTAGGCAGTTGCTTCTAGAGGCCCTGTGTTTTACCTCGGTCATAGTGTTAAATAAACAAGCATCAAATGTGAATGAGCCTTGACTATACGTATAAACATCTCCCGTCATTAATAAATCAGACCGAGCGAAGTGGAGCAACAGCAACATGTTGGATTTGCATTCGGGAGGACACGGGTTCGAATCCTGCTCATGCCATCCAGAATTCTGTTTACCGTGGTTTCCCGAAGTCACTCAAGGCAAACGGTGGGATGGTTCCTTAATAAAGGCCATGGCCGAATTCTTCATCAATTCCCTTCAAGGGGCTAGTTGTATGTTCCTGTGTGTAATGACTTCACTTGCGACGAAACATTAAACGCACAAACTAAACACGTACAAGTAGTCGTACTGTATTACTAGCGCTTAAATAAGTATTACTTTTGACAAACGACACGTCGACAGTTGAATGTAACGTTCCCATAATGCAACACTGTCAGGCCATTCGTTTGCGAGCAAACATCTAACTAGGTGTCAGATACAGCGTGCAGTATAAAACATTCGTTTACAGGTTGTGCGAGTTGTCTACATGTCTGGCACTAATACCACACTAGGCAACTCTATACGGTTTGACGTGTTCAATTTCACGCCTGGCACGACTGATATGGCGGCACCAGAGTCGCTATAGCGAATGCGGCCCATTAAGCCTCGAGACGAATTGTAGAAAATATCTGAGCACTCCATAACATATCATTTACATTTCTGTTAGTCAAGGTGCATGTTGTGTCTACAAAATGGAATTCTTTGCATGGCCGGAACTGGCAGATATGCTACTCGTCTACGGTACGGCAGAGGAAAAAGGACTAAAAGCGCAAATAATGTACAGGGATTAACTTCCACACAGACAGCAGCCATACCACACCACATTTGCATCTATGGAGCGACGCTTGAGAGAGAGTGGAAGTCTGGAGGTGACGGCCGAATGCAGGACACAGAAGGACAGCGAGGACAGCCAGGTGTGAAGAGGATGTGTTGAGGAATATTGAGAATAACCCACGTGTGAGTACACGAACTATTGCATGAGTACGCAACAGAAGCCGCCGCACCATTGGTCGAGTGCTTCATGAGCAATTACTGCACCCATTCCACGTACAACGTGTGCATGCTGTGGATCCTGCGAACTATCCTCAACACGTGTAGTTTGCAGCATTGTTTCTGAAACAACGAAGAACACACCCTGACTTTGACAGATACATTCTCTTCAATGATGAGGCTTCCTTTCATCGTGATGACATACAGAATTGTTTAAATATATACGAGTGGGCGGATGTCAATCCTCACACCCCATTCGTCCATGGGGATCAACAGCGATTCAGTATCAACGTCTGGGTGGGCTTAATACATATCATGTTGGTCTGCGCCTACCTTTTACCATATCGTCTCACCGGAAATGTGTACGCCGCATTTCTGCTGGAAACTCTGCTGTTATTACTCGAAGATATCCCGTTACAAACACGAGTGGCCATGTGGTTCCAGCACGACGGCGCCCCAGCCCACAGTTCGCGACGTGCGTGGGAACACCTGAATCTCGTATTCCTTGAACGACGGGGAGTCCTGTTCCTTGGCCTCCACGATACCCAGATATGAATACAGCGGAGTATTTCTTCTGGGGTTACATGCGCGGCCTGGTGTATGAAACTGCGGTGGAGTCCGAGGAGGACCTCGTCGCCCGCATCGTTGCAACTGCAGGGATTATTCGGGACAATGAGAGTGTTTTCAAACGTGTCCGACAAGCGTTGGTGTGAGGATGTGAACTGTGCTTCGAACATGGTGGCCGTACAATCGAACCTTTTCTATAAAAGTGTTTATGATACATGTTTCCACAATAAAACCTAAGGAATGTCACATCTTTTGTTGTCAAATGCAATGTGTTACCCGATACTACTTAAATGTGATGCGTTTTTATGGCATTGCTCTACACTGCTGCACCAAATGATTCAACATTCAAAAGCCCGCAAAGTACACAGCAGCAGCGATTCAGTTCCATGTGAGTAGGCAATAGCAAAATATTTACGTACTGTATAGAATCACACACCGACTGTCGCCACAATCTAACAGTGGTATATGCTTATTAATGTATGGTATGCATAGTTTACAGTAGGTGTTAACCTTGTCTGCCACCATCGGCTGTGCTGCGACCATACACGCATGTAGGTAGAATTGCCAGCATACTAGGCGCTGTATCGCTGCAGCGGAATCCAGAGAAATATTGGTGCATATTTTAAACTAAAACGGTGGGTCCGAGGCAGTTGCAACAAAGTAGGCTTTTTTTGTATCGCAGACCATACTGCTCAATTAAAAAAACATCAAACGTTCATAATTCCCGACGGTAACAAAGTTGCCGGCAATAAGAGGGTGGCCACCCCTGTTATTTCTGTAACGGGGACTGTTATTATTGTGTATTTGCTATTAGGTTGATGATCCCGATAACAAAACAATGTTCCGCGAATTGTACTTTCATCTCACCTGGTTTCCGATGTTTCGAAAAATACATTCCAAAACCTCATTTTTCGGGGACTTAATTCGCCATTAAAATTTATTTTAGGTACAAAGTGTCCTGTATATTTGCCACACAATTATGCATAAGGAATCGCCTCATGAAGTTGGTCGGTCGAATTCAGCCCCACTCTGTATAGTGCTCTATCAGTTCACCAAGCTTCAAGATTACTTTTCTCTTATCTCTAACAGGTGCAGTGTCACCTGTTACTGTAGACAAATAGCACCGTTACATACTTTCGTCGGCCGACGATCGCTTGGGGGGGGGGGGGGGGGTGAGGCCCGAGGATGTCCGGTCTTACTACTGTGTTATAGTATCCCCAGTGTCGACGACCATCTGGCAAGGGACATCATTCAGGCTCCCTCCACCAGTACTCCATCCCAATACTGGTTCACCGACAATACATGTAAGAACATTGGGGCCTTCCCTACAACAGAAACCGACCTTCGACTCCCAAGATCGGATTTTACAAGTTTTCCGGATGTGCTGAATTCTCACCTGCCTCTCGCTGCCTCTTTCCGCGCTGCTGCTATTTCTGCTGCTGTTATTTCTGCTGCTGCTTATGTTGTGGGCAGTAGGTTCTCAGGCACTCCGACTGTCCACATGACCAACACTCTGGCTTACCCTATACTGATTAGAAACGTTTGACATTTATATAGTTTTCGCCTTAACTTTAAACGCATTTAATTCTGAGTTTCCCATTTCTGATTCGAGAAACAGAGTTTTCGTAACTCCCGTACTGTACACGCATAGTGCTGCTATCTAGTATGTATTTCCACAAACGGGAGCCACTAGCGATGAATCGAAATCGCAAGGAATAACACGCCATATGCACGAGCTCCTGGGACACCTACCACGTTCCTTCGGCAGGGTAAGCAGTCGTTCTGTTTGCGTTCTCCAGTCCTACATGTTTCCTTGGAAAGTGGATGATAGTGTTAGGGAGAACGGGAGTTTTCTTATCATTTGTAATATGTTCTCTAAATAATATTCTGTTTAATTATTATAACATACATTTCGTTTCTGTTTTATAACTAATGTTAGGTATTATAACACGGTAAATACATGTGGAGGGTAAGCAAAGTTGGAAGTGGCGTTTGTTAGTACAAATTGAAAATGGAAGTATTGTTATGTTATTTAACTAAATGTTATCTAAAACACTCAAATATGTGGAGCTATTATATTGCTTATCCTGTTAAAAAAAACTAACTACACGCCACTGCTCTGTAGCACAGACCCTGGAAGCAATATTCCTCATAGTCGTCTGCAACTCCTGCAGTGTCTTCGATATTCTGTCTTGGTCTTCTTCGTTCAGCTGACTGCGATGATGGCTTCGTGCCTCCTCAAAGCACCTTTTCAGAAATAGTTTAAGTAACCGCACGACGTCTTTCCATAGCTCCTGCAGAGACCCTCCCGGCCGCTGTGTGCGGCTTTGCATTTGAAGTAACCGCACGACGTCTTGCCTAAGCTCCTGCAGAGACCCTCCCGGTCGCTGGGTGCGGCTTTGCAGTTGAAGTAACCGCACGACGTCTTGCCATAGCTCCTGCAGAGACCCTCCCGGTCGCTGGGTGCGGCTTTGCAGTTGGAGTAACCGCACGACGTCTTGCCATAGCTCCTGCAGAGACCCTCCCGGTCGCTGGGTGCGGCTTTGCAGTTGAAGTAACCGCACGACGTCTTGCCATAGCTCCTGCAGAGACCCTCCCGGTCGCTGGGTGCGGCTTTGCAGTTGAAGTAACCGCACGACGTCTTGCCATAGCTCCTGCAGAGACCGTCCCGGTCGCTGGGTGCGGCTTTGCAGTTGGAGTAACCGCACGACGTCTTGCCATAGCTCCTGCAGAGACCCTCCCGGTCGCTGTGTGCGGCTTTGCAGTTGGAGTAACCGCACGACGTCTTGCCATAGCTCCTGCAGAGACCCTCCAGGTTGCTGGGTGCGGCTTTGCAGTTGAAGTAACCGCACGACGTCTTGCCATAGCTCCTGCAGAGACCCTCCAGGTTGCTGGGTGCGGCTTTGCAGTTGAAGTAACCGCACGACGTCTTGCCATAGCTCCTGCAGAGACCCTCCAGGTTGCTGGGTGCGGCTATGCAGTTGGAGTAACCGCACGACGTCTTGCCATAGCTCCTGCAGAGACCCTCCCGGTCGCTGGGTGCGGCTTTGCAGTTGAAGTAACCGCACGACGTCTTGCCATAGCTCCTGCAGAGACCCTCCCGGTCGCTGGGTGCGGCTTTGCAGTTGAAGTAACCGCACGACGTCTAGCCATAGCTCCTGCAGAGACCCTCCCGGTCGCTGGGTGCGGCTTTGCAGTTGGAGTAACCGCACGACGTCTTGCCATAGCTCCTGCAGAGACCCTCCCGGTCGCTGTGTGCGGCTTTGCAGTTGGAGTAACCGCACGACGTCTTGCCATAGCTCCTGCAGAGACCCTCCCGGTCGCTGGGTGCGGCTTTGCAGTTGAAGTAACCGCACGACGTCTTGCCATAGCTCCTGCAGAGACCCTCCCGGTCGCTGGGTGCGGCTTTGCAGTTGAAGTAACCGCACGACGTCTTGCCATAGCTCCTGCAGAGACCCTCCCGGTCGCTGGGTGCGGCTTTGCAGTTGAAGTAACCGCACGACGTCTTTCCATAGCTCCTGCAGAGACCCTCCAGGTCGCTGGGTGCGGCTTTGCAGTTGAAGTAACCGCACGACGTCTTGCCATAGCTCCTGCAGAGACCCTCCCGGTCGCTGTGTGCGGCTTTGCAGTTGGAGTAACCGCACGACGTCTTGCCATAGCTCCTGCAGAGACCCTCCAGGTTGCTGGGTGCGGCTTTGCAGTTGAAGTAACCGCACGACGTCTTGCCATAGCTCCTGCAGAGACCCTCCCGGTCGCTGTGTGAGGCTTTGCAGTTGAAGTAACCGCACGACGTCTTGCCATAGCTCCTGCAGAGACCGTCCCGGTCGCTGTGTGCGGCTTTGCAGTTGAAGTAACCGCACGACGTCTTGCCATAGCTCCTGCAGAGACCCTCCCGGTCGCTGTGTGCGGCTTTGCTGTTGGGCATGGTAGGCATGTCACAGATATCGGTCAACAAAACGTAGCTCCAAGGTCGACCCCAGTGTGGGGTAATCTGGCAATGATTGTAGCATGCTCGGTGCAGGGCCTCTCAATACAGCCGCGAGGTAGTGACCAACCATTCAGAGTTTCAACTATTTCAAACTGGTGTTGGTACTCCTGTTAAGACGTCCAGCCATCGTAAGGGGCGTGTTTATTGAAACCCTCTTCCCCACTCCTGACTTCGCGACCCTAATTCTGCAGCGCTGCTGTCTGTCCTTCAGAGTGGCTGGGTTGGTTAAGGCTTGCACTTCTTCTCAACTTTTCTCAGTTCGCGATGTTGTGATAGTAGAATTCCGCTGCTGCACAAATTATTGCAATTTTCTTCATCGCATTTGTTTCCTGTTTCACTTAATTCTCGACACTGTCTATCCAATCACTTGCATTTTCATTTACAGATTCTAATTACTATATACTAAATTCACTCTCACTACTTATTTTGATATATACATTCTCGTTTATAGAAATTGACTACCAGAAAATAAAGTTTTGTTTTCTTTATACGGGTGTTTTACTGCCAATAAAAGAAATTATTTTAAATTGTTGACATTTGTGTACTTAAGGGAGATTCGCGTACGAGTCAGAATACAGGAGATTATGACTTTTACCACTTGCCTATCTCGCTTGTCTCTAGTCTACAGTGAAAAATCAAATAACTATCAAAATTGTGTCAGTTTCTAACAATGTTTTGGCGTTTGAAATGTTGCTAATTGTTACCTTTGGCTTGTGCTAGTTTTGGGTTTTCAAAGGAATATGTTCAAGTGGCAAAAATATCCAGCAGTCGCAAGGATGATAGTTCAAGTGGCTAAAAAAGCTTCGTATAGCCTCGGCATTGTTCGTTTCCGGAATCCGAAGTAATGGCAGGGTTATTTCTACTAGAGTTTGGGAAGATTAATGTTTAAAGTTCGGGAAACGAAAAATTTTCGCCACTAAGTAAGCGCTAGTGTCGACAAGGTACTAGATTTTCATTTGCCACGTGATAATTGCAATAATCATAAATAAAATATAAAGTTACTTTGTAACTAAGTAGTATCTTTCTCTGCTTTATTATTCACACGCATAAAAATGTAAATAAAGTTACCTTATGGGACACTGCACACCTAACGGCGGGAATTTTCCCTATACCAAACACTTCCCTAATAAATCACGTTTTTTTTTTTTTTCGAACCTAGTAGAAATAACCTTGGCCAGCGGGAATAAGGATACTTCCCGTTATTTGTACATGTAAGGAACTCTGTTCCACTCTTCGTCATTGCAGAGCGTGCGAGTTTTCCTATATTAACTGTGTATTTCCTTCAAAATGCCAGTCAATTTATGATGATTCTTAACAGTGCACGACTCTCAAGTCTTCGTATTCATATCAGTAACTACACAATATACATTCTTTTAAATTTATAACATTTGTTGTAGAACGGTTGTTTGCGCTTTTACGCGCATCTCAGCTAAAACATTTCCTGTTTATACAAGTTTTTTCTAGGAAAGATAGAAACAGATTATCTAACACGGTACTGTTTGTTTTTATCATATAAGTGTTTTCAAAAGAGAAAATAATCGTAGAGACTGTAAAACAATTCGTATTTTCTTTTAGCTTGCCTGCGCAGGTTACTAAAGAGATTAAAATGCGAAACTACGCAGTCATAGTTACATAATATGAAAGCCTTCATCTCATGATACGCGGTTCACGGTAAAGGGAACACTTCTGCAAGCCCTGTTCAAGGTCTAATTGTATGTAAGTTGTGTGTTCTTCCGTCCTTATGTAACATTAACATTTCTATGGGCCTCATCACTTTATTCATGCGGCGGTCAAGTGAAACTGTAAAATTATTAGAAAAGTAAATATTTTACTAATCTTATCTCATTTTTACACTTCTATGCCTTAAAAAACCGAAAGCGAAAGAAATAATTCAAGTTATCACAAATGGTTACGTAACGCTTTTTGCATTACTTTAAGTTATTGAACTACATTCCATCCATTGTTTCCAACTTTACTGGGCGCATGTCACTCAGTGCACCCGTTAAAATATACGTAGGCAGGAGCAGTGACTTTTCCCTAAGGTTGATTCCAAAAGTGCTCGTGAACAGCCTATAACAAAGTCGCCCTGTTAGATATATAGTTTGCCGAGGAAAGCCTGACAGCGGAAGCACTACACTCCAGTTCAACGCCTTACGCATCGAGCGATGGCGATCTGTGTCATTGTCGCCGTAGTTCGAACGCGGAGATTAAATAGCCGCTTATACGGCGGCGAACTGCGGCCGTTGGCGCCAGCAAAACGGCAGCACTAGGCAGAACAATTCTGGGAACCATTCGCTGTTGAGCACCTGTTATAGACTGTTCACTGTAAAATGAGCACTATTGAAGCCCTGCTTAAGAGCTACTTGTGTGTGCGATGTGTATCCTTCGGCCTTATATAAAATTAACGCTGCCATGGGACTCATCACTTAGGTCGATCAAACGAAACTGTGGAATTATAATAAAAGTTAATGTTTTATAAATCTGCTGAGTTTTATACGTCGTTGCATAAAATTAAAAAAAAAAAACTAAATAAATAATTTAAGTGATCACAAATGGTTACCTGACACTTTTCATTCGGCGTTAAAATGTGGAACTCTTTTCCACACATCGTTGTCAACTTTACTGAACGTATGTCACTCAGTGTGCACGGTTAAATATATACAGGCAGGAGCAGTGACGTTTTCTGAGGTTGATTTCAAAAGGGATAACTTTGTCGTGAACAGACTTTAACATAGGTACTTGCCAGTAGGGAGGCGACAGAACATTACACAGCACACAGTAGCACAAGGCAGAACTTTGCACAGCCAATAGGGAGAACGAGTACAGCCACGTCGAAGAAAGTGCCACGCCGTCTTTGTCTCTGTGTAACCGCGCCGCCACTTGTGGACAGCCAGTGCTCGAGAGTCCGTGCGACTGAAATTAAGAGTCATGAGATGACATAAGAAAAGACCTGATGAGTAAGGAACGTTTATTTGGCTGGATTATAAACTCTTACTTGAGAGGAAAAAAGATTAACTTAAAAGGCCACTTTGTGTTTTTTCCTAACCGAGCCTATTTCTAAGGATTAGTTGTAAGTCCATGGGGAGGAGGGTACTATGTACGTCACAGGTCAAGGACCAATACACCTACATTGGAGGGATGCTAAGAGCATCTCAGGGCTAGGCCCCAAACGCCCTCATACAAAGGCTGATAGTGCATCTGAGAACCATTCCCCACATGCCTACATGGAAGGGGAGCTAAATACCTTTCAGGGGTAAGCCCAATATGCCTACATGGGAGGCGTGCTAAGTGCATCTCAGAGATAGACACCATATGACTACATGGGAAGGATGCTAAGTTCATCTCAGGGATAAGCCCCGTACTCCAGAAGGAGGGGTGCTATGTGCATCTCAGGGCTAGGCCCCATATGCCATCATAGGAAGGGTGCTAAGTGCATCTCAGGGTTAAGCCACATACTCCTACATACTACGTACATCTCAGGTCTAGGCCCCATATGCCTACATGGAAGGGTGCTAACTGCATCTCAGGGATAAGCCCCATACTCCTAAAGGGGAGGGGTGCTATGTGCATCTCAGGGCTAGGCCACATATGCCATCATAGGAAGGGTGCTAAGTGCATCTCAGGGTTAAGCCACATACTCCTACATACTACGTGCATCTCAGGGCTAGGCCCCATACTCCTAAAGGGGAGTGGTACTACGTGCATCTCAGGGCTAGGCCCCATATGCCTACATGGGAGGGTGCTAACTGCATCTCAGGGATAAGCCTCATACTCCTAAAGGGGAGTGGTGCTACGTACATCTCAGGGCTAGGCCCCATATACCTACATGAAAGTGTGCTAATTGCATCTCAGGGATAAGCCCCATACTCCTAAAGGGGAGGGGTGCAACGTGCAGCTCAGGGCTAGGCCACATATGCCATCATAGGAAGGGTGCTAAGTGCATCTCAGGGTTAAGCCACATACTCCTACATACTATGTGCGTCTCAGGGCTAGGCCCCATACACCTACATGAAAGAGTGCTAATTGCATCTCAGGGATAAGCCTCATACTCCTAAAGGGGAGTGGTACTATGTGTATCTCAGGGCTAGGCCCCATATGACTACATAGGAAGGGTGCTAAGTGCATCTCAGGGTTAAGCCACATACTCCTACATACTACGTGCATCTCAGGGCTAGGCCCCATACTCCTAAAGGGGAGTGGTACTACGTGTATCTCAGGGCTAGGCCCCATATGACTACATAGGAAGGGTGCTAAGTGCATCTCAGGGTTAAGCCACATACTCCTACATACTACGTGCATCTCAGGGCTAGGCCCCATACTCCTAAAGGGGAGTGGTACTACGTGTATCTCAGGGCTAGGCCCCATATGCCTACATGGGAGGGTGCTAACTGCATCTCAGGGATAAGCCTCATACTCCTAAAGGGGAGTGGTGCTACGTACATCTCAGGGCTAGGCCCCATATACCTACATGAAAGTGTGCTAATTGCATCTCAGGGATAAGCCTCATACTCCTAAAGGGGAGGGGTGCTATGTGCATCTCAGGGCTAGGCCACATATGCCATCATAGGAAGGGTGTTAAGTGCATCTCAGGGTTAAGCCACATACTACGTGCATCTCAGGGCTAGGCCCCATATGCCTACATGGAAGGGTGCTAACTGCATATCAGGGATAAGCCCCATACTCCTAAAGGGAGGGGTGCTACGTGCATCTCAGGGCTAGGCCCCATATGCCATCATAGGAAGGGTGTTAAGTTTATCTCAGGGATAGACTCCATATGCCATCATCGGAAGGGTGCTAAGTTCAGCTCAGGGATAGACTCCACATGCCTATATGGGAATGGTGCTAAGTTAATCTCAGGGATAAGCCCCGTACTCCAAAAGGGGAGGGATGCTATGAGCATCTCAAAGCTAGGAGAAACACGATTGTGTGGGAGCGTTGCTAAGTGCATTTCAGGACTAGGCCCCATACGCCTAAAGGGGGGGGGTGCTAAGTTAATCTCAGGTCTAGTGCATCTCAGGACTAGAGCTCATACGCCTGCCTACATGGGATGGGTGCTAAGTGCATCTCAGGCCCCATATGCCTAAATAGGCGGTGTGCTAAGTTTGTCTCATGGCTAGTTTCCATACGCCTAGAGGGGAGGGGTGCTAAATGCATCTCGGGGATAAGCCCCATATGCCAACATGGGAGACGTGATACGTGCATCTCAGGTCTAGGCCCCATATGCCTAAATCGGAGGTAAGGTAAGTTTGTCTCAGGGTTAGGTCCCATACGCCTAGAGAGGAAGAGTGCTAAGTTCATCTCCGAGCTAGTCTCCATAGGTCTACATGGAAGGTGAGCTAAATGCATCTTAGGTCTGCCCCTTACAGCTACATGGGAGAGGTCCTAAGTGAATCTAAGGTCTAGGCCCCATACACTTGCATAGTAGGGGTGCTATGTGTGTCTTAGGGTTAGGCCTACATAGTAGAAGTAGGCCTACACAGTAGAAGTGCTCAGTGCATCTCATTTCTAGTTTCGAAATGCCGACCGGGGACCGTTGCTAAATACATATCAGATCAAGTCTCCAAATGCCTACATGGGAGGGGTGCTAATTGCATCTAAGGGCTAGGTCCCATACACCTACAGGGCAGGGGTGCTAAGTGAATCTGAGGTCTAGGTCCCATACCCCTACATGGGAAGAATGCTAAGTGCATCTCAGGGTTAGGCCACATAGGCCTACAGGATAGGGTTTGCTATGAACATCTCAGGTCTGGACATCATACGCCTAAATGAAAGGGATGCTAAGTGCATCTCAGTGCTAGGCCCTATGTGCCTTCATGGGTGACATGCTAAGTGTGTCTCTTGGCTAGGGCCTGTATATCAAAATAAGTTGGTTGCTTAGTGCAGTTCAGTTCTAGACCCCATACGCCTGCATTGGAGGAGTGTTCATACATTACATGGCTAGGTCCCATATGCCTACAGGTGGAGAATTGCTAGGTGTATCTCAGGTCTAGGCCCCATATGCCTTCATGGGAGGTGTGCTAAGTACATTTCATGGCTAGATCTCATAGGCCTACATGGAAGGGCTGCTAAATTCATCTCAGTGATGGGTCCCGTGAGCCTACATGGGAAGGGTGCTAAGTTCATCTCGGGGATAAGCCCCATTTGCCTACAGGGGAGGGATGCTGAGTGCACATCAAGTCTATGCCTCATACTCCTACATTGGAGGGTTGCTAAGTGCATCTCAGGTCTACTAAGTGTGTCTCAGGGATAGGTCCCATCCGCCTACATGGAAGTGGTGTTAAGTGCATCTTAGAGCTAGGCCCCACAGGACTACATCGCATGTGTACTAAAGGCATTTCAGGGTAAGGCCCCATATGCTTACACGGGAGGTGTGCTAAGTGCATCTCAGGGGTACGCCCAATACGTCTAAAGGGTAGGGGTGATAAGTGCATTTCAGGTCAAGTCCCCATTCGCCTACATGAGATGGGTGCTAAGTGCATCTTAGGACTAGGCCCAATATGATTAAGTGGGAAGGTGCTAAATGTGTCTTGGGTCTAGGCCCCATTTGCCTACATGGTAGGGGTGTTATGTGTGTCTCAGGTGTTGACTCCATATGCCTTCATGGGAGGTTTGCTAAGTGCATTTCATGTCTAGGCTTCATACACCTACAGCGTAGGGGTGCTAAGTGTATCTCATGTCTAGGTTCCATATTCATTTTAGGGAGAGGTGCTAAGTGTGTCTAAGGGCTAGGTCCCATACACCTACAGGGGAGGGTTTTAAGTGTTTCTCAGGTTTAGGCCCAATTTGACTTCATGCGAGGGTGTTAAGTTCATCTTAGGTCTAGGCTCCATACGCCTACATGGGAGGGGTGGAAAATGCATTTCTGGTCTAGGCCCCATATGCCTACATGTGAGCGGTGCTAAGTGCATCTCAGGTCTAGGCCCCATGCGCGTACATGAGAGGGGTGCAAAATGTGTCTCAGGGGTAGGCCCCACATGTCTACATGTAAGGGAATTCATGCAAGAAGGCATTTAACCTTGGCAGAGAGGGATTCGTTATATTTAGCCGCATTTGCAGTCATGACTACCGTCCCTATTTAGTTAACCTACAAATATGAAGATAAAGGTGAACTACCGGCATAGGCACAGTAAATACACTTTCGACAGAAATAATTCAAAACTATTTCATGCATTTATAGAAAATGCTACAGGAGGCGGTTTGGTAGGAACCACGCGCTTCATTAGTGGGCAGAGAAATACTAGCTGAGATGGGCCACTATAAGCATATAAATTCGAAAATTCGGCCGATGATTTTCAATGCCCCTCAGCCTCCCACCGTTTTTCACATTAAATATCTCAGTGTGGATCCACGACGGTTTCCAGCACAAGGTCAATTCCGTCTAGTATGTTCTTAGGCGATCAGTAAGCTCCTTCAGTGTCCAAGTTGTCGAATGCTGAGCTGCCAAGTTAGAACCCGAACACCGCAGCACTCGATTAATTTCAATTTAGTGGACTCATTTCAATTTCTTTTCAAAAATTCTGCAAAATTAACTCGAGTAATTGTTAAAAAAATATATATATACATTTAATGCTTTTAATAAATTTCATCAATTAAAATAGTTTTAATATTGAGGCTGGTTTATTCTTAATAATTTATTTCATGCACGTCCATTTCAGGCACGGAGGGACCACTTTTGTAAACGAACTAAATGTACGTACATAAAATCAATCATGAAAAATATTTTTTAACATTTGTACCAATATTTTTTTTTAATCAACCGCAGTAATTTATTATCACCATTGCCCTACTTTAAAAAAAAGTTTCTTGTGGCATATTTTTTCGAAGCATCGAAAATGGACATATGCTTAGATTTTAAATAAAATATATTATTGTCAATGGAATTAATTAAAATGTCAAAATGTAAATTTATCAAAGTATTTTACAGCATTACAAAATATGTAGGTTGTACTTTCAGGTGCAACTTAATCATACATTTCTGACAATTTTGGTAATGTGTATGCTATTACTTTAATGTTTTCTACATGTAGTACAGTCGGAATCAATATTGCAAATTACTGCCCTTCTACTGTGAAGCGTGTTTTCCAAGCGACGCATCTTTATCGCAGCATACCTACTGATTGACTTGAAGTTTGTCGAATAAGAAATAAACTACCTCGTTTTCGTTTTCCACAACAGTAAAGTTAGGAAATCTATTAGTGAAGCATATTCGTATTGAGAATGTGAGGTAGATCAACGCATATTAATTAAGAAATATATATTTGATGGCGAGGATAAATGAAAATCTTATTTCAGACTCACACCAGATAAGTCCTATGCCATGGTGAATTCCAACGAAGTATATTTGACAGCGCAGCTGTGCTACAAGGTGCAAAGTCATATTACAGCTTCTGGAACATATCTAAATTTAAAGTATTCGTACGTATGTACGTGCATACATATAATATAACAGTATTACTATTCGATTGCTGGTCACCACAAAATTGTTTACACGAAAAATGCTTCGACGAAATTCCGAAAAATTAAGTTTTCATGTGTGTTGAAATCTATAGAGTGACGTCGGAAAAACGAGGGAAGGGGGGGGGGTAGCACCCTCCCTTCACTCAAGTCTTACATGGAGACGTCACGAAAAATGTAGATTAAGATTTATACTTTGTGTACACTTACTAAAGATGTAAATCAATAATAATATTAAACGGTAGTGTTTATACTGGTGTGGTAAGAATTTTGTGTAAAATACGTGAATATGAAACCATATATGTGCAACTAGGCCTATCGATGTTATTAACTCCAAAAGTAAATTATGGTAGCAGCGCTTTTTAAGCATCAGAGGTGCACAATTCTCCACTGCAAGCCCTCTCCGGCCCTTCATAACCAAACTATAAAGGCTCCGACGAACATGAATACAGTCACAAGCCAGCCGAAAATATCTTCCTTTAAAACTAACTGCCATTATTTTTTGTTACAAGTTTTTCATTTACGAACTAACCATTTACAGAAATATAGGCAACGAAATAGTAGTAGGAACGAGTAAATCCGAGACCATCAGTGCAAGAATAGCACCAAGTACCCATTTTATTAACCTGAGAGGGGATCTTGGAGACGGGGATACCAAGTACAGGCACCCTCCCCCCTCTCTAGGGCTGTGATTGGCTAAACATTTCCCCCTCCTCCTTTCTCCTCCTTTCCCTACGAGGTGTGCTGTGATTGGCTGTTGGTTGGTGGTGGGGGCTACACCTTCCTAAAGATGGCTAACCCCTCGTTTCCCCTCCATTCACCCGAGGTGTTTTGTGATTGGCCAGTTGGTTGTTGGGGCAAGAATGACACAAGGGGCATTTGGGAGAATAGATGGTGACTTTTCGGTGTCTGGCGAGCGATGAGACCTCTGACGACGGAATTGTTGAGGAGGGGGAAGGGGGGATGGTTGGTTGCTGCAGAGGTGTTGTTCTTCGGTGACAATTGACGAAGAGGTTGGAGTGGGGTCTGTTACAGAGTATCGGTGAGGGTGAAGGGAGATGTTAGGGTAAGTATAGGGTTGGAATAGGAGGGTTGAGGAATCGTCTTCAGTCCTTGGTTCGGAATCCATCGGAGGTAATTAGGTATTCATCGCCTAATGAATAATTGCATAATAAGGAATAACTAAGTACTTATAATGAATAATTAGCAATTGCACAAGTACCGCTGATAAATACACAGTAAGTACAATTATCAATTATACAAGTACATGTACTGAAACGAATTACCAATTGCACAGGTATTAAGGCCCTAATTGCATGGCCGTTTGCCATCGCTCCCAAATGCAGACTGAACTCAGATTGTATTTGTCATTAATTATAACTCCACCGGATATTCCGTACGCCAAAAGAAGCCCACTCAGCTATACTGAATACTACCGGCAAAGCGAATTCCCCAACTGCCACCGTCCAAGCGTGCCACCTAAATATCCAACAGTCCAAACATCTGCTGTAACTAGTATTTTAAATAATATTATTTAATCAAGTGAAGTCTGTTTCACATGTTCCTTCATGTTTCGCACCATGTCCGTAAAATATTATTTAGTATAAGGTAATTTTACGCCTCATCATATAGTATTAGAAGAATACTTCCCATCAAGTATAACTGTCTGAATTATAAGCCTATTCATTTTGTATTATTATATAAAGACTGTTCCTTTGTGTATTCACACATTTAAATAATATGTGTGAAATAATATATATTATAGTTAATGGTAGTAATGTATAGTGCGAAGGTATACTCGAAACGCAGCACATACGAGAGTACTACCGGACTTGTAGGCAGGTCCGCCGGGGTTTGAGAATCTCGAACTTTAATTCTGCTGTCCACCGCTTGAAGGTAGCAGCAGAAAGGAGCTGTGGCTATGCTCCACACGCTTCAGTGTCTCGGCCGCCCCACATCAACACCAAGTGCAAAACAGCTGTATAAACTAATTATTTAATTAACTAGAATGTTTATACATTTTACAAATTATTTACTTTCATATGCTGTACCATCAACATACTATGACGTCAAACACGTTTTAAAAGCGCTGTA